>MU159461.1:14737-66003 GCA_015888305.1 Antheraea pernyi | reverse complement strand
AAAAAAATGAGCGGATTATTTGCCAAAATGGCTTTTTATTGATTTTGGTGGTTCTTCAATATTAGGAAGAAGTACTTTTCCAGATGCGCAGCACATACCAATAGCTTCATCACTCCGTTTTTTAGCGTAACCTTTGGTACAAATCTTATTGATTGCCCCAATTTGGATGTTGTTCTGATGAACATAATCAATTTGTGGATTGTAACTGAATGCCGACCTATCATTATGAGCTAAAATTCTATTGCGCGAATAACCCACGCGGTTACCTACGCTATAGATGCGCACGCCCTTCTCCCGTGACCCACATCTCCGACGACCTCAAAGAACAGAAGCTCCCTGTTCGCGAGGTACATCGCATGCGCTCTCCGCGCACCAAGGTCCCATACGACATGGTATTAGTCATTCTCGATCGCACCCATCAAGGGAAAGCGATATTCAATATTATGACCCTCTGCGGCCTCTCCGGCGTTATCGTCGAGTCGCCGCGCAAAACGTCCGTACTCTTGCAGTATCACAACTGTCAGGTGTACGGGCACTTCGCACGAAACTGGCACTTGCGACTCAGGTGCGTTAAGTGCCTCGGCGACCACTCCACCAAGGAGGTCTCGCTCGTCGACCTCCTCCGACCCTCCGAGTTGCGTTTTGTGCCGCGGCGTGGGTTATACCGTGAATTATCACGGATATCGCCGCACCCCGCGCACAAAGCGCCCCCGCTACCCTAAGCAGGTCTCGCCGTCTAGGACGCCCGCCGCCCCCGGCCGCCCTGAATCTCCGCCTCTCATGTCGCGAGAGGCCTTCCCGAGTCTGCCGAGCACATCTCGTGCACCGTGTTAAGTATACACGATATCTACACTAATATTATAAAGAGGAAACGTGTATTTTTGTATGTTTGGAACGAATAAACTCAAAAACTACTATACGGATTTCGATAAATCGTTAATCATTAGAAAGCTACATTATCCCTGAGTAACATGGGTGATGTTTTTTACTAGAAAAAAATAGGGAGTTTCCTCTTTATAATATTAGTGTAGATATCGTGTATACTTAACAAGATCTGTATTTGATGCGAACTACATATAGCTATATACAGACACCAAGATTTGCATCTTGCAACTTTATCGATCGTGGGTGGCTTTAGTTATGTGGAGTTAAATCGAATCAACCATACGGGAGACTATGTTATGCTCAAAATTGCTCCAAGATATGTTCTGCCCAGAATCCATGCGCTTCATAGCACAGTAAGAACGCTTCGTTGAATTAATAATCCCTTGCCTTGCAAGATGCATTGAGGTTTAAGAACAAAATGTCGTTATAACAAGATATAATTTTACCAAGTGACCCAAGCCGATAGTTGATGGTCACGAGTACGAGGTTGTAGTCAAGCAAATAGTGTCCTCCCGCGAGCTCGCTGCGCCCACTCATCGAGTAGTATCCTCCAGGGTGAATAAAGAAGATAACTGGCAGAGGATGGGAACTGCAATGATAAAAACGGTCTTGTTCTTGCGTTTTAGCAAAACCAAGACCAAGACTGACCCTTGCCACACTAGCGCAAGATAAGACTGAGCCTTCAAGACAAATACAAATACAAACACTTCAGGCTTAAAAAGAACATCCTACTATCTTTCCATGAGAAAAAATTGCAAATTTATATTCCTGCCAATATTCCTTTAAGGTCTTGTTAATTATTAATCTAATTAATTTGATTAGGCTTTACTAATATGTCTAGGTAAATAAATATAAGCTCAAAATGTACGTTATATATATATATATATATATATATGTTGCGTTGTTGTAAGGTCTAACCTAACGTGTTTAATAAATAGCAATAGACTAATAGGTAATCGAAAGATTCTTGCTGCAAGACCAAGACCAAGACTGAGAGCGCAATACCAAGACCAAGTCAAGTCTTGTTTTGGTCTTGCACGTGGGCAACACTAATTTATATGTTTATTATGCCTGAGAATAACGAATTTTATTTCTCTCTTCTCGAATCGGCAGAGTCTACTGTAGTTATTCTTTCATCTTGTTCTTGGGTCGCACGTAAAATGAGAAGGAAATGAAGGATATAATAGTAAAAGTTACCTATTATCGTTCGGTGTGTAGACATTTATTATGAGGCAGTCCTCGCTCACATTGAATCTCCCGGAGACGTATTGCGGACACATCGGTCCATCCTCAGTGGCATCCACCTCGCCGCTGTACTGGAGGATCGGTTTCGGTGCCTGAAAATATTAGCTATATAACAATGTTCTATCTCGTCGAGGCATCATGAATCCTGCTAGACCTGATTTAATTTACGTTTCTAAGATTTTATGAAACATTCGCCGGGAACAAGACTGTCGTCGTCAGCCTACGTACCTACATATTATAACCTATTTATTAGGGTGTCCGTTATTTACTTACCAAGTTGGCTTTTTTGACTTGGGTATCCTTCAAATCGTTAGATTATAGCCTAAACACATTTAGGATTTTTTTCTAGTGTCGTTTAACCGTGCCTAAATGCCGATACTTTTCGCATATACTTTCTAATAAATTTTGACATTATGAAATTATATACAAATATATACATATATACAAATTAAATTTTTGACGTCCATATCAAAATTTCTCAATCCGAAGAGATCATAGTAGATGAAGAATTAATAATATTTGGTAAGGTATTCAATAAAACAAGCAAGATAAAAATAATTAAAAAATCCCATGTCAAATGAATGGGAAAAGTAACGTTTTTAGGCTATAAACTAGCGATTTAAACGACATCTAAGTCAAAAAAGTCAACTTGTTAAATAAAGGATACCCTAATATTGATATTGTTGTTAATATAATATTTCAAAGAGAATTGAGTCACCATGACTTACTTGAAACCTGAGTTCGCCGACAGGTGGCTATGCATATCTGATCCCCCTGTACGCCTGGAACCGCCTGCCGCGCCGTGACGTCATCCAGGAGCCACGGAATAGTCCGCTTGGGGAGCGCGTCACCGGAACACCATCAGCACCTGTTACAGCTTCTGAGAGAGCAGTGTACTTTATTAACCTTGCAGATTGAACCGACAAGAGATTAGTTTCTATCATTGCTCACCGTAATGCCCGATTACAAACATTATGCAAGCCTTATCAAGAAATACTCAACGCATGGATTCAATATTTCATCGGGAAACTTAGTAAATCTTTAAATTCATAAAAAGGTTCTGTAGATAAAGACCCGAGAGAGTCGCAACACGTGTTAGCTTATTGAAATTACAACAAAATCAAAAATACTTTACTCGATTTAGGCCCTTTTTTTTCGAACTGACTACGCTATTGACCTAGCAAGGTCTTAACAGCTTCACCGGACTACTAAGGCGAGCGGTTAAGGCACTCAGCCGATTTTATTTGGGCAACTAGCTCAAGGGCGCACGATACACCTCGTCATTGGCTGTTGTCTGATACATGCAATTCGCGACCTATCTGAGCTAGCCTAAGCTTAGCTACATATTTATACTTATATGAGTTATTGAAAGATATATGTGTACCAAGCATACATACCTTAACAACTCTTAGATGTATTTTGTGTTGGATATTTTTTTAAACTATTTCCGTTCAATAAGGGAAAAACAAAAATAAAAACCCTTCCACTTTCATGTGTAAGCATGTGTGCGTACACGTATGTGGAGGTGATATGTGTAATGTTGTTGCAGTGTTGTAAGATTTTGTGTCACTGTATCGCGCGACCAGCGTACTCAAGGGCTCCACGCCGAGGGAACGGACCTAGGCTTGAGCCGCTGCGGAGGAGGGCCTAGTCTGGTGTGCGGGAGCGAAATTTACCCCCAGACCACGGCGGCGTGATCTGTGGTTACGCGGGCGTGGGCGTGAGCACGCTCTGTTTAGAGAGACAGACTGGTACTAATTGTTCACTGCCGTTATTTCATCGGAAGGGTCGGTAAAAATATGTTGCGGACGTCTTTTACAACGCGTAGTGTTCGGTACGGGTTCGTATTTTGCGGCGGATACCACTAACGGACTGGGATCGATTAAGGCCCTTTAGAAGGCGCTTATAAACGACAAGGCGGTTCGGACAAACAACCCACTTATCGAGAGGAATTGGCAAGAATCTCGATATGGTTTATCTTTTCATCAGTTGCTGTCGCCCACAGCAAAATACCGTAAGATACAAACAAGCTAACTTATATAATAAATGCGAGTGTTAGTTAACAAGTGTCCAGAAAAAGAGATATGATACGTGTCATCCGGAAAGAAGTATTGTTCCCGAAGAATCGATCAAATCTATATGAACGCGAGCGAAGCAGCGAGCAGAAGTTAATAAACACATAAAAGCCTTAATGATTACAGTACCTATTGTAGAGATAGGTCAGAACGAATAAAACACCTGCTTACAACAATCAGCTCACTTTTTATTTACTTACACGTATTCATGTATGTCTCAATATCTACTGCTTTTTATATTGTGTGTAGAAAATGTAGTTTCATCCAAAAATACTTTAGATAATTTTTACGTTATGAAGTACAATTAATTATTAAAGAAAATACCGAATCAACCTTATTTCCGGATTCCATCCTTATTCCAGTTCACACAGTAAGTCTTATTATTTATTGTTACTAAATTAGCTTCTATTCAAAAATACTACAACTATATGCGAACAAATTTAGTTATTTCGTATATTACGTATTATTAGAAAAAATAATAAATTTACCTTTTTCCCGGATTCTAGTTTCCGGTTCAAATATTTTATGAATAAAAATATACTCTTATAAATATATATTAAATGATGGATTGAATGCATACATATAATATAATGAACCTAACCCTATTACGACACAAAACCTAATTTATATGAATATCAGTAAACTTGGTCGGCAACGTTATTTTTAAGTGAAGAAACAGAAAGTGAACCAAAATCTATTAAAAACGAGTTAAAAATGTGAATTTACCTCGATAGTAATCGTGTTGGCATTCATTGTGTTGGTAAACCCCAGTATCCGATGTGACTAGCACAGTATACAGACTCAGTATTAATATAAATATTTCCATTTTCCTCGTATGACGCGCGGACACGGAGCGAGGCGTGCACTGAGCGAGGCGCGCTTGCCGACACTCTTATTTATATACGACCTGTAGTTTACATGCAGTTTTGTATGATATCTCTTAGTGACGTGTCTCTGTCTGGCAATTAGTGTACTTATAACTCGTTAAACACTAATTGGTGTACGCTCTGAACAGGTGTTATGTTGTTATACTTTGCAACGTTGATAATATACAGAATAAGTCATTAAATTAAGGTGACACAGAAAGTCGTTCTGTAAATATATTTTACTTAAATCATTCGCTATAACCCAATATCATGTAGAAATGACTTCTAAAATTAGCAATACCGCGAACTTGACTTTTATATTTAGATCAAAGTAACTTCCTTTTTACACTTCAAAAACGCTCTCAACTTTCTTTACGCACCCTCCTGGCGCGGGGAAACCATGCCAGGGCAGCGCTCTATGCGGTGGCTTCGTTAGCCGCCCTTTGTACAGGACGTGTCGGTTATATTTGGTTGCGTGCGCTTCCAATCTGGTTATCGGGGGCGTGACTCGATTTCCGACTCCGGCGAGTGAACTAGCGTTCGCGCCTTGTTGTGTATGTGGTGAATGGCCGGATCTTCACTCCTACGAAGGTCGAGATTCTTCGCGACGAGCCTCGCCATCTATTCTTTCCAGGATTGCTGCGCACGTTTCTTCTGCGTCGGGCCCGAGTTCTCTCGTGGTCAAGGTGAGATATTTTATCGTAACGAGACATTTTTTGTAGCTCTTTGGGAAGGCCTCCATCTGCTGAGCGATTTCGGCTCGTACGACCGAGATGAGCTTCACCTTCTCTTTAGGCGGGCGCTTCTTCGCTTTCGGCTTAGCTGCTTCTCCTCTGGGTATCGGGTCGGGAGCCATGAAGCTCGCCGTCGTCGTCTCCTCGAACATCGTGGGGGCCGATTGTGCTTCCATCTTGCGCCTGGTTTCACTCGACCGGGCGACGGTGCCGGCACGGGGCAAGCCCTGTCATCAGTAGTAATGACGTAGTGTCATATATGGCCCGGGTAAGGCCTTTGGCCGTCTCCGCCAAAGGAGGACAGGCAGGAGGAGAAGGCGCTTCGCCCAACTCCTCCTGCCACCGTAGCCGGACCTGGTGGGATGGGCCGGGGGGCCCATCTCCTCATTGCACGGGTCCGGCGGACGAGGGGGGGCAGCCGGTGTGTACCCGGTCTGTCCCTCTATAGGTAGGAGCCCGGCGGTCACCTTCCGCCGGGCGGACCGTGGGGGCGGCTCTACAAGGTTGATTAGCTCGAACGATCCCTTGCCGCCCCCACAAAACGGTCTGTCGGTACACCGTGGGGTTTTAGTCCGTGCGACTCGGACATAACCCACCCTCTCCCCCGGGAGGGTGGCGAATCCATAAGGGATTTCCCCACATTAAAAAAAAAAAAAAAAAGGCGTGCGTTGTAGGACGGCGTAATATAGAGACCCTGGTCTTCCGCCCTTTAATGGGTCGGACGTACTCCGTCGTGAAGCGCGTCTCGCGAAGGGCGTCGATGATGTAGTCCTGGTTAGTCTTTGTTGGGATGCCCGGAATCGCGATCTATAAACTGCGCTGGTTAGGTGGCGAGTACGTAAATCAGCTCACTACCCTCTTGCTTATCCAGGTGATCGTGAACGAAGCGGTACTCTTCTGCATCCTTGGGGATGAAACGCATCCCTTGTCCATACGGGCGGACGTTGGGTTTGCGTCCAATTGCTAGAGGTGCTAAACCCAGTTGGGTAACTGCTCGACAATAATCAACGGGTATACCCGCTATAGCGGCTCCTTCGCGTCGGGTGATGCGGGCGTCTGTTGTGGTTGAGCGCTCGTGATAGCAGCATTGGGCTTCAGGGGCCAGATTACCGGCTTCGGTGTCAGTGGTGGCGCTGTAATTGCCGCATAGGAGGGGGCTGCTTGCTCGGGGCGGGTTTCCGCGGCTTCGTTGCAGGTACCGGCGCGCTCGAACTGGACGGGCGCGCTACCGGTGTCAGTTTCTTAGTAGCAGTGTGTAGCGTGGGTTCGAATACACTGAGCTTCGTCCTCTTCGCTTGCTCGTTGTTCGGAAACTCGTTTCCGGCGTAGGAATTTCCCGAGGGGACTCGTAAACAGCCAGGGCTTCGGGATCTCTGGTGTGCGGAGAATTCTGTGCGCAGCGAGCTCCTAGGCAGCTTCATTGTGGTTGGAGGGGTTCTTGTTCTCGGCCTCAGCCTCCTGAATGCGCAAATACAATGCCATCCACCGAATCATCCCCTCCGACAAGTTCTCGGTTCCAATGAACCTGGCGAGAGTGAGTAAATCACTCTCGTTAAACTCAGTCGGGGAAGATGCTCCGGCGCGTGGTCGAGAGGCGCATCGAGAGGCGAGGAGCGAGACGATTGGCCATTATGTTGAATACATCGTCCATGTGTCGCTGCGGTCGCCGTTGATTGTAGCTCGGCGGGTTCCGTAGGCGGTTGCACACTCTGTGTGCGGAGTCCAGGTGGCGTTACGGTGGTCATTCGTCGCGATGACGTGGCGGCTTCTGATTAGTCCTGAGAAGAGCCTTTTTTGTTTCTTCCACTCACCTTCGCCGGGGTGGAAGAAGTAGCGCTATTGTGGCGCACCGTCGTGCAGGTTTGTGGAAGACATTCACAAATTACAAATTAGATTATTATAAACAATAGTACCTGAACAGATTAAATTAAAATATAAAAATAACATAGAAGGTCTCCTCAAACATTGTCGAATTGTGAATGTCTTCGACAAAGTTAAAATGGCTGTAATTTCTGAAAATGTAAATGAATTTAGTTATTTTAAAAAAAGAGTACGACCGGACTTTGAGGAATTTGACAAATGTTCCCATGTACACACTGTCTTGTTATAACAATTACTATGGTATGCGTACGTGGGAATATATGCTTCCATCAATCTTAAACGCATTACGAGCCGATTATATTATAGAACTACAAGGAAGTAATGTAAAACAAGTGAAACGTATTTTAAGAAGGTATTTCATTAGCGAACTATGTCCAAAAACTTAAATATCTTGTCGGCGTGTTGGCAAAAATACCTCTCCCAAATTAAACGCGGATTCCTAAAGAGAGTCCTGCTATATAAATATATAGTTTTTTTTTGTCATAATAAATTTAAATAAAAAGTAGGTCGCGTAAATCTGAGCTCTGCGGTCCTTGCGAGCGTGCGACGACGGAGCAATTCCACATCAAAAAATAAAAATAAAATTTATTTGTTCAATTTAGATCCTGAGAAGGTACTTATGAACCTCAAAACTACGAGCGTTAAATAACCCAGTCACAGAGAAGAACAGGTAAGGAACTCGATTTAGTTTATCTGTTTATTGTACCTATTTTTGATGTGAAACTTCTATAGCGACGGGTCAGAGTGATTGGTGACGTGGCGACGCACACTGGGCTGAAAATTGACGTTCTATGAACTTATATCTATAAGTGTCGTTTTTTCTTCAAATAGCTTCAGTGTACTGTTACTATGCTCATATTTTTACTTGAGTTAATTTAGCTTAAAATCTGTTAATTTATATTTTATTTACAAAAATCTGTATGAAGCTGATATGAAAAACCAGGATATCTCTGGAATTTCAATATACAAATTATAAAATGAAAATTTTGTATAATAATATAATTCACAGTATAATTAATTTCAAAATTCAATAGAGAACACAGCCATCTTTTTGTTTTGAGTTTTCACTTCTACTTATGACTGCCCTTTGACTTTTTTTTTCTGAATTAAAAGATAAACTTTTCGTTATGCATACAATGTTTCTACAATACACGTGAAGTTCGACTTAATAAGTTATACATCATTACAATAAACTTGATGATAGCGCAAGTGATTTTAAAATAATACGCCTAAACCAAGAAATTAATAAGGTGGAACTCTGGAATATGATCTATTAATTCGTAAATGAGTCTTAATAGTTGTTTCATAGTTTGTAAAATCTTCCTTTGGAAAATCTTTATTGGGTCCTACTTATATGTAGGCTCCTATAGTATGTTATCATCTACTCTATCTCCTCTCTCTATCTATCTCTGGTACCCCTACGACAAATCCGAGAAGCGAGACTACAACGTGAACGGAACATTAATATTAGCGCCACTCTCTGAGAGATACATCAATTCTATAGAAAATAAGAACACTCGCATAGAATTGATGCATTACTTTTATGACATTAATTTGATTGTTATTACTATTTTGTGTTACTTAAATTATTTTGCGAGAATATGAATAAATAGTAATAGTGCTTTGACTTCAACAGTTCGCCCTATAGAGGCAAGATATCGTTGATCTACACACACTTCCATGTCGAAATTATTATAAGGTGAAGCTCTGCCCGCATAAATAGTCATAGTGCATACAGAGTTTTAGTTGGTTTCACCGACCGACCGACCGACCGACTATACTGTTTTCTAACAAGTAGTAGGAAATGATTTTACACTTTAGTGTATTCTAAACTTTATAACTGTTGTGACTGTGCCCGTAAATATTGCAAAATGTATTAAGTTGGACTTTGCGATTCTTAAAAATGCAAGATGTACTGCGAAGCATCAATTATTTTTTAAACATACAATAGTTACTATCGCCTTTAACGGATTCACAGAGAGGGGTATCATTTTCCAGACATCACCATCGTTCACACATTGATCCTTTTGACATCAAAGTCCGATCGACGTGATGCTTGAACTCACTATCTTCACGCGAACAGAGCCATGGGTATAGTATTAACCATTGTAAATAACAGCAGTAGGTACAATATAGTTTGGTGCCACCTAGTGACGAGTTACATAATGGGGAGCATTAGAACCCGCATGAGAACTCTTATGCGTGCGATGTGTCATGGTGGTCGGTCAAACGATATTACAGCTTATTGATCTCCAATAAACCATTTTTGTATCTACAGACTAAAAGCAGTCGCTCGCGATTAAATAATACGTTCACCTAACGCCCGAAAACAGTTCATTTATATTATAATTAGAACCAGTTCAATAATTCCAAAGATGACTTCCTACAAGCATTGTTTCTTCCCTCTAATAGTTGTTTATATCTTCATAACACTTGAATGGTTGTACATAGTGAAGTTGCACAGAGATACGACTTGATACAAAATGGCGGCTAATTTTCTATTATAATATCTAGTATTTCTAGAATACTACACACGATGCAGTATCCTGACTGTAGTTAAATGTTAAACATAGATAAGATATTATAGATATTTCAACTATTGTATAGTTTTTTTAAATCTGGAATCAGAGAGATATGCTCTGCTAATACAGTAGAATCCTTTACTTTTTCATTGAGACAACCGTTTCTCTGCATGTTGTGTTACGGCTTACATGATACATATTGGTGAGGTGCCCCTGGTCCTCAGGCGCCACACAACCACGTATCTGTCAATTCCTTTAGGGCTCCCACTACCACTTACTTGTTTGATTCTGTTCTCAATAGGTCCGAAGATGACTTCCTACAAACTACAATATTTTAATGATCACGTACCAGATTGCACAGAGACTCGTATCGAGGCATAATGGCTGTCAATTTAACTATTGGAATATCTAGTATTTGCAAAATATAAACCAATATATAAACTTTTTAATAAAAAAAAATGTACTGATTATATTGAAATTATTTATTCATTTAACAAAATTATTCCGTTATTCTAATAAAAGTGGCATAAATAAAATTTCCTTTTTAATAGTTTCCAATTAATATTCTATAGGATACAGTTCGTCCCAAACTGCAAATCTATCTTCGAAGAGTTGTCCGTGTACAGACAGTTCGCTGTCGACGCGAAGGTAGCAGCGGTTGGTTGCGTCCATCACCGGCCAATGTGTGTACAGATATTGCTTTTTAGTCGGATCACTGATGTTAGGGTCTCTGTAAATGCATACAAAATATTCATTATAAATAGGAATAACAAAACATTTTAAAACTATCCTTGTATTATAAATTTCTTCTACTCAACTCTATATAAAGTTATTAGTCACTCTTATAATATGTCAATATGTATTATTTATTATTCAGCTGTTGGACATTGTGCTATTTTGTATTGTATTGTAATTTGCAACATTTATACGATAATGAAATGAATAAAAAAGGGCTACTCTTATGGACATATAACGAGTTAGGAGTGTTCACCCGTATTTAGCGAAGTTGTACCAGATCTGAGTCATAGTATCCACCATGTGGGAGTCGCTGCTGTCCGAGACCGCTATCATCGGGATCCGGTAACTCAGGCTGAACAGGTATATGAGGTCATCATGATGCGGTACTCCTGTTACATAATATATATTTTATATTATTAAATAGTATATCACTTGAATGTTGTGTCTATGCAGCCTATAGGTTTATAATTACCTGGTTGGTTGGTTAGGTGTTTAGGTTGAATATCTCTAAATATAGAAAAAAAACATGTCGCATGAGAGGTGGCTTGTCCTAATTTTATTATTTTTAAGACTATTTATTTAAACAACGCAGTCGATTATTTTTTATTGATTCTCAAAAATTTGTCATATATTTTCATGAAATTTCTTTTCATTACAATCTATATGTCTAAATTACTCTACTTTGAAACACTTTCGCTAACACATTGTATTTTCATTCATGCAAGTGAGCGTAAGTTCATTTACTACCTTAAAATTTACACAAGTTCAACTTTCAGCTCAAATAACTTTGAACTTTAATCGAAAACATTCCACCATAACCTTATAACCTATCATCTGCTTCTGTAGGGCGTTCAATTTTCTATAAAAATATGTATGTCTCATTGCTGCGAACCATTTCATCGAGGAAAACAAAAATGAGTTGTAAAAATTTACAAAATCCCATGTAATTTAAATAGGAAATGTATTGTCTTAAGGGCAAAGTTTCATATGAATATTAAGGGTTTTTGTGGTCTGACATCGACAGGAGATAAATTTACAATTTCGCGTCATGACATGCTATGTAGGCATGACCGGCCGTATTGCGCTTTCGCGGTTTGCGTCACGCTGTCCTGTGTACATATTTATATTTCATAGCTCATTATAAGTTTAATTGATCAACAGACTTTATGAATATGTATATAATTATTGTTCCGAGCACCAATACATATGAAAACACACTAATGACACTTGAATTGTTTTACTGCAATCCTCATTAATATGATTAGTTGGCCCCTTATAAATAAATTTAATAGTTGCACTCATAGATATTGAGATGTGTTTCGGACCTGTGCCTCATTTGTCAAGTACGGAGCATGCAGACGATTTTCAAAGGAACTTTTTGGCTGGTATTATAAAAAAATTAAGAAGAACAATTTGAATTGAATTGAATTGAAACAATTTGAAAAAGAACAAGTTAAAAATTTAACGCACTACACCGTATTGTTTTTTCAAGTGAGTTCGCTTCATTCCGCCGTGAACGCAAGCTTCGTCTTTTTTACAACTAAATAATATTTTTCTCATATGTACTGTAGTAAAGCGTGAATCTTTCTTCGTAAAAAACAGTAAAAAAACGTATATTATCAAAAGTTTTTGGATATTTATCTTTTTTATTTTAAACTAGCTGACCCGTGCGACTTCGTCTGCACCAAATCGGTTATTACCGGTTTCGATTGTACTTTTAAACGCGAAAAATTTAAATACATCTCAAAACCCGATTGCAGCGATACCTACTGTTTCAAATTGTGAATCCCAACTATCCAGGGACTCACTACCCAGTTGGTATGTGAGAAATATTTTAAAATATGCTTTGAACCCGTCCGCAGCATCACCTACCAGGTCCAATTAAGATAACAAAAAACCTATTATCAAAACTTCTATACGACTTAAATATCTAACAAAAACTTTAAAATATATCTCTATTACGGTAAAAAAAAAAAACTTATTTGGCAGCTCTGTATCGGTCAGTTTGAGACAAAATGTCGACGAAACACAAACCATCCGTTTTACTCAAGATATTTATATTTATTTATAAAGGTTTTACTAATAAATGTGCATGTTTGTTTACTGAAATAACTTTATAATATTGTAATTTATTGAATCACTTATAGATCTTGTAATTTTGTATGGTTTTGGTGACTTTTTTTACTAAAAACAATGTTTGTCCGCCACAGCGAACAAAATCAATTTCATAAATATTTAGTGTTTGAATGATTTGTCCGCCACAACGAACATTCCCAAAGTTATTGCGGGCTAAACATGTATTGGGATGATTACTAATATTTTACCTAATTATCAAATTTACATATTTTTTATACTTATTTAACGCTATTTAACTTTTGCGCTTGCTAACAGCAAGAATAGAATAGAATTCTCGTAGTCAAAGAATATTAGCATTGGTCCCAAAATTGCATGCTCCATCTGACGCAAGTGACCAGTCTGATCCGGAATGTGAACTGGACGATAATTCTATACACTATTCTTCTTCCCCCGCGCCGTCTTTGGGATCCATTGTGGATCTTAATATTTCTATTTATGGACCAGATTCAGAAGATGAGCAGAATGCTCGCGTATGATGTTACCGATGAGCCAGACATAAATTTGAATTTTTCTGTAATCCCAATCCTGCAAGAAATTGACGCAGGTAACTATGAGAACGTGCCATCAACACTTTCAGCCATTGCATCATTCCCAGCTACTCCGTTCACACCAGCAATTCCAATTACATCAGATATTGTCTCATTGTGAATTACCTGAAGAAGATGCAACGCCTATAACTTTTTTTCAAATGTTTTTCTCAAAGGATATAGTTGGCAACAAGTTCATTGTATTGGGGTTAACTTTCCTTTTATGTTACCTTAGTTGCTATTTTCCTTAGAATTTTGCGATGAATGACTGAATGACATGACTACATGACACCTAGAGGCCTATCATCTATTTTTTGAAGTTATACTTCTTTTGGCGCGTTTGGAAAAAAATATGAGAGTAAATTTTTCCGATGCTCGCGCACAGCGTCACGAAAATCCGACACCCTGAAGTTAGCTATAGTCAACATTTTGTTTCTTTGTATTTGTTGTCCGTATTTCTTTGTATTAAAACTTTCAATGTATTAAATACCTTTTTTCTATTGTCAGTGTCGTTTTTTCGACAAACGTTGAATAAGGCGAAAGATATATATTTAAAAAAGACACGTGTATTTATAACTACTATATAACATTATTGTCAGTGTTCGCCACAGCGGACATTAGTTATCTCAAAAATGGAAAACGATATATTTTTTTGTTTATTTTACAGAGATCCTAATGTCTATACAATAACCTATTAGTTAGTCTATAGAAAATAACAAAAATTAAAAAATATTTGAAAAATCATCTTGCCAAATTAAGGGTTAAGAATAACGTAAATTTACTGAGGTGTTCATACCGAAAAGCAGGCTGTTTTGCGCGAGGGGACTACGGAGAATTGATTTTTTTAAATGAAACCCTATTAATTTTAAAATACAATCAACTGTACATCTTTGTTAAAGGTTCAATGTATCTGTAGTTAGTCATTATGTTTACCAAAGTTCAATAGTTTTGTTGTAACTCTTACCGAAAAACAGTGAAAATGAACCTTTTTTGAGAGCGCGTCCTTAATTTTTAGGATCGGCCGCCTGCCTGCCATCAACCGTCCTTGGGATTCTTTTGTTGTACCACTATATGTTTATGGTTATTATGTATAGTTACGAAGTCTAATAGGATCTTTTAGCTTTACAATTTTTCTGTAGGCTTTAGCTTTGGTAGGCTATTTATAGTTTCTGTTTGAAGTTCTTCAAGATGGTTTGCTAGCTATATTGTAATTTTTAGGTAACAGAAAACTAGCCAAATATTTCCGAAAACTGCATTTTCGGTTTTTTTTCCAGGATTCACGGTTTCAGAGTTTTCTCAATACTTCCAACTACGCATTCTATTGTGCCACTGTTTTCGTACATACTTTTCAGGTTAATTACTCACTGGTTTTTGTTCAATGTTGGTGACTGTCATAACAGATTCGCGTGCGCGGCTTCAGAATTTTGTACAGTAACACGTCGATCGCCGTGAACGCAAGCATTGCGCTATATCGATATAAAATTTTCTGTGATTGTCTCCTAAGTTCATAATACATATCTCATCGGCACCGCTTCACTTCATTAGCCTCTGGAAGAACAATACCACACATTTCGCCTTAGAAGCCGCTGCTCCGTACGACGTGCTGAGTTGTAGGTCAGTTCACACTTTTATTTAATTTTTTATAGGCAAGGCACCAACCACCCCACGCGCTCTTTGTTTTTTCATCGCATAATCCCGGTGGGGCCTATTTACACGGTCTCACCAGCCCCACCAATGATTTATGTTTGAACAGAAACCACAGGTTTAATCTATCAGTGGAAATGCTAGTTGACTTACGTGCATTTGACAATATTTACATGTGAGTTATTCTTTCCATCGTCGATTTGTGTCTAGCTGATTATATTCAAGTAATTCGGTATGATCGTTATTATTAAGTAAGAACAAAAAATATTTTAATCGTTTTATATATTGAATAATAAAGAAGATATTCAAAAAAGACGTAAACTTCGACTATCTCAAGTAGTCCGGATAGCGGTATTTGTAAAATTCGAATAGTAATATCAGACGAAAATTGCATGCTTTACTTACAATAAAAATAGTAAGTAACACAAGTCGGTTTCAGCATTACGAGCTGGTATATGGATGGCGCCAAGCACCAGTTTCCTAAATTAATTGGGAAAACTGAATGTATTGAAGTTACCCGTCATATAATATTAATCCAGCCTATAAGTAGGAATATTGAGGGCAAGGTATAAAGCTGACCGATTGGTTTCTTGGTTTCCGGGTCTTCATAGAAGCTGTGGTTACCGATGTACGCGAACTCGCTGTAGTACACTGGACGAGGTGAGTGCCGACACATCAGGTTCGCCATCCTGTACGACACATGCACCTTACTACACTAATTGATAAAGTACATGATCATTATTACATATATTGACCTTATGTATAGAGGAGAAGTGAGTGTTAATCGTCACTTGAAATAATATGTAACGTAACTCGATTGATAACAATCTTTATATAGCTTTGGTTTGGCTGATATCACTTTATGGGAGTACCTATTTGCTTAATCAAACTGTATATCAACTAAGATCATCATGACAAATACTAAGGAACTGTTATATGAAAAGAGAAAATTGATGAAATCCCGTGTGGATTTACAAATAGACGAGATAAGATTTTACTTTTCAATGGCACTACAAAAGAACTGTGTAATCTTTGATCGCTTGGGATAAATTTGGAAACTCTTCTTATTTGATTGAAGAAGGCGTTACGTTACGGGAATCCGTCATTAAATATTATAGTGGATGTTACTTTGCAATTCTGCCTGAAATATATCCGTCATATATAAAGTACTTTATGGGGCGGTATCTACTGAAAAAACCAGCGCTATTGTAAATTTTGTAATCTATATAAAATATGCGAACAGTATAAATTATTTTTTGAGTTCCGTTCATTACTGGAATGCTTGTATGGATAAAAATAAGAACTGTCTCATATCCTTTAAAAATAAGCCATTTGCTCATCTGTAATGCGTAAGAATACAGAATTCGTCTTGAGTTACTGGTTCGTACGAGCAAAAAAATTCTCGATCGCAAGGAGTTTTTATCACATGGTGTATAGAGATTATAAAAGAACCTGTGAACAGGAAAAGCTGTGATAGCGTCTCCATATAGTTTTCCAAGTGAGAAGGCGGAAGCAAAGTCGTTGGCGAGCTGTCGGTCACGCAGGTAGTATCGGCGAAGCGCGCGCGCCGGACCCACAGCGTTCTCGCGCGGGAGGACGAACGAGATTGGCGCTACTCTGTCCCACTCCTTGTTCATGCTGTCGGTGAGGGTCTTATTGCCCAGAATAACTGGCACATAATGATTATCAAGTAATATTAATTTGCCCTCTGCAAAGTGGCATGAGATAATATTAATCTTTGCAAAATAAAGTTCTTACGAAATTTCGTTTGGGTTACGATATAAATTGATATAATCAAAATAACAATTTACAATTTAAGTCAACAAACTAATTACTACTGAACGGTTTATTTTCAATGTCATTGAAATGTAATGCAATGTAAACTCCAACTTGAGTCACACCAGGTTAAATAAACATTTCTCACAGAAAGCTTTCCAGAAGAATTCGTCTCTAGTCATGCTGACAATGAAGGGAACAGCGTGAATGTTTCCTTCCCTGATCGCGTCCATCGGTTCAACTGGCAGGAACCGTTCCTGGCCGAAGTCAAGCTCTACGACAGGTCGCCATAAGGTTACAGGATCTTGTCCAAATTCCTGAAAAATTATTTAATCAATACATATTTGATAAAATACATTTTTGTAAACCTTAATTATTTAAAGGTTTATATAGCCGTGACCTATGAGCTACCTTCAGTACCTTGAGTACCTTCAGTACTCCTAAAGTATTTTCATGAATTTCTGGCTGATCATCCCACAATGTTTGGATAAATTGTCGGTTTTGGACAACGTTGAAATCCAAACAATGCAATGATTGATGCAGTCTATGTTGGATAAAGCTTCTTTTTAAGTTAATATTTTTTGAAAAGATTACTTGGAAATTAACAGACGACCTTCCATCTGATGAGTAATAGTTGTCAGACTTTCATTGTCATAGGCGTAAGTGATAGTAATGTATTGTAATACTAATAAAAGTCTGCTTCCTTTGGGAGAACCCTTCGTAATAACTTGCCTTACCCAAATTCCTGAAAATTTATAATATCAACATATACTTAAAAATATGAGTTACTTTAAAACATAATTATGGCCTTGACCCACTACTTATAAGAAGGCTAAATTAGAGTTTATTGTCTACTTTACCGTCTAACACTATATGCTTAAAGTTGGGTGGTTTTGGTAAATATTTAAATTCTATCCCCAACAGCGCTACCTACAGTCCTGTTACGTCGAATAATATTTTTTGTAAAATGAAAACTCCTTGAAGTGGTTATTGGAAAGAGAACAAGAAAATGGATGACGTTTTCGTAAAGTAATAGTGTTCGCCCTTGAATAGTTATACGTAAGAAGTTATGATATTGCATGGCTAAGTATTCTTCGCTTACATTGAAAGAACCCAATACAATAACTCTGAACAAAAGTCAAACCGGAGACAGGAAATGCCTGGAGAAACGACGTTGTTTTTAAAGTTTGCTGCAGCTGCTCTTATTACTTTTGCTTTTCTTATAAGAATGTGCTACCCATAAACATTAATAATAGGTCTTTACCTATGAAATTGCCGTTCTGCAGTACTGGCCATTTCAAATCAAAATAATTTTTGTTTGGCTAAGAATTCTAATTTCAAATTAATTTTATTTTAAAAACATGGAATTCTTTTTCCAAATGTAGTCATTTGTTTATTGATTAGTGTTACATTTTCATCGTATTTCAATCCTTTTTGTCATCATGGATACGTTAAAAATTCGAGTAATTATGGAATATGAGTACCGTCGTGGCAGCAACACGGCACAAGCGGCACGCAACATCAACGACGTTTACGGAGCTAACACTACAAACCAACGCACCACCTGTTATTGATTTGCTCGCTTCCGTTCTGGGAATTTCGACCTGAAAATGAACGTCGCGGTCGTCCGAAGACTTTGGTCGACAATGACGAATTAAAGGCGATTGTGGAAGCTGATGATACACAATCTACGGCTGAATTAGCAGCAGCTTTCGACGTTAGCGTCATAACTATATTGGTCCATTTGCGTCAAATTGGCAAGGTAAAAAAGCTTGACAAATGGGTGTCCCACGAACTCAATGATCGCCAGCGCGAAGTACGTGTCGAGACGTGTCTTGTACTGCTCAACAGACACACAAATGAATGAACTTTGAACCGCATTGTTACCTGCGATGAAAAATGGATTCTGTTTGATAACCGCAAGCGCTCAGCAAGTTGGTTGGATCCTGGTTCAGCACCTAAACAATGCCCTAAACGAAAACTTACCCCTAGAAAAGTGATGGTCACTGTTTGGTGGTCTAGCGCCGGTGTGATTCATCACAGCTTCTTACCAAACGGGGTGAGCATTACTGCAGATGTGTACTGTGAAGAACTGAACACAATGATGGAGAAGCTGGCACATCTCCAACCAGCATTGGTCAATCGCTCGTCTCCGCTGCTCCTGCACGACAACGCGCGACCTCATACTGCACAGCAGACGGTCTCCAAGTTGCAAGAACTGGGGTTGGAAGTTCTCCGTCATCCACCCTACTCACCAGACCTTGCGCCTACAGACTACTACTTTTTCCAGAATTTGGATAACTCCTTGGCGGGAAAAAAATTCAATACCCGAGAGGCAGTACAAAATGCCTTTGAAGAATTTGTTGCCTCCCGTACGGGTGATTTCTTTAAGAAGGGCATCAATAAATTGCCCCTGCGTTGGCAAAGATGCATTGATTACATGGGTGATTACTTCGATTAATACAAATAAAAAATACATGAAAAAAAATTGTTTAAATTTTTTCAGACAAAGCGGCAATTTCGTAGGTAAAGACCTAATATATTTTGCTTCCTACAAAGAATCCTAAACGAGATCCAGCGAGTTCTTGCCAGGGTTTTGATTTGAGGCAGTAGTACAGCTCTGTCAAGTTGGTGATAGGACAGTTAACTATGTTTGCTTGTTTGTAGGCTAAGTCGAGTCGGTGCGAGGGGCTCGGCACCTTGGAGACTGGAGATCCACTCATAGATATGGCGCGATGGAAAAGTCCTGTAATTATAATTAATAAATGATATACTTTGTACCTAAGAATAACTCAAATACAAGAATAGTGGTGTCCATAGAGATACGGGATTATAGTAATGTTTCCAATTATTAGTTTTTCATCAAAAGTACGATGTTCACAAACTAACTACAAACCAACTAGTTGAGCAAGTTTATTTCTTGGCATCCGCTATCATCTTTCCTATTTGATTATACTTTACACTATGTCTGGCATACATTTCAAACTAATACTCTCGAGACAGAACATTCGAAAATAATAGTACTGCACCTTCTTGAACGTCACGTTTACAATACAGAAAATATAAAAGTACCTTTAGACATTGGTGATATCATATGAACCATGACACTGATGCCGCCGGCGCTATAGCCAGATATGGTGATAAGATTCGGGTCTCCGCCGAACGAGGCAATGTTCCGCTGCACCCACTGCAGAGCTGTCACCTGATCTCTGTACCCGTTGTTGCCGGGCGCTAGTTTCGTACCAAGGCTGAGAAACCCTGAAGAATAAAAACTTTTTTTTGGGTAATATTTTTTATACATAACTGTTAACATACGTAACATTGCTTAGGCCTTTGCTGTTGCTATATTTTATATTTAACAATCTCGAGTGAGATAATATGACTGAACTGTATTTGGTGAATAGTACACACATACATGTATACACCAAGAATCAAAACTCGACCAATCATAGCTTTAGTTATGCGGCGCTTGGTTTGGTTCAAACCAACTATACGAGGGACTAGATTATGCTCAAAATTCCTCCAAGATATATGCGATCCAAAATTCATGCTGTTTATAGCGGAATAAGAACGTTTCGTTAATTTATAATCCCTTGTGTTTAAGGATTCACTTAGGTTTAAGGACAAAAAGTCATCATAAGAATAAAAAGAGTTGAATTATACCTAGTGACCCAAGCCGATAGTTGATGGTCACGAGGACGAGGTTATAGTCAAGCAAGTAGTGTCCTCCCGCGAATTCACTGCGCCCGCTCATCGAGTGGTAGCCGCCAGAGTGAATAAAGAATATAACTGGCAGAGGTTGGCAACTGCAATGATAAAAATTTATTGAGATGTGATTATAGCTGAAAGTCCGTGAAGTGATAACTGTAGTGCAAGTGTATGTCGAAATGTGTGTACAATATAGAAGCTTTGAGGGCTTAAACTGGCGTCACCCTTTTGGTTATAAACACGAGTCACAACAAATAACGTTACTAATGTCCTTTTATAATAGTATCATACAATACACTTCCCAATCCAATATCACAAATAATTATTATGCGTCAGGCGTCGCAGCGTATCAAGGTCCGCACAAGAATGTTACACCTATTTTTTTCTAATATTTTTTGTGTCACTCATTGGGTTGGGGGCCCAAGTTCCGTAATAGCAATGAAGTATATTCCTTATGTTCTGGAATCCGCAGTAGCAGACATCGTGATGCGATGGTGTCTACTATATTACTCTTTTGTCTTACTTTCAGAATGTACGAACTATGAAAAGAAAATAAAGGGTATAATAGTAAAAGTTACCTATTATCGTTCGGTGTGTAGACATTTATTATGAGGCAGTCTTCGCTCACGTTGAATCTCCCGGAGACGCGCTGCGGACATATCGGTCCGTCCTGGGTGGCATCCACTACACCGCGGTACTGGAGGATAGGTTTCGGTGCCTGGAAATATTATCTCTATAATTATAATGGTCCATCTGGTTGGGACATCATCAATGGGACCACATCCTCTTTTTAGATATAGATTTAATGTTATTAGTACAATATATTTCAAAGATAGTTGAGATAGTTACTTATTAGAAATGTTGGGAAGGCGGCGGCACTCGGCCGGCTGCTCCCCAACATATGAGGGCCGAGTGCTGGGTGCCGCCGACTATACATGGGGGTCGTGCGGGCGATGGCTGTCTATGGAGCCTCTGTGTGGGCAGATGCCCTCGGTGCCGCTAGTGTGCGGGCGTTACGCGCTGCGCAGCGTATTGTGGCATTGAGGGCAATAAGGGGGTACCGCACCGTGGCCTCCGCGGCGGCCATTGCGCTCGCCGGCTCCCTACCCTGGGAGCTGGAGGCGGGAGTTCTTGCCGCCGTGTACGAGTTCACGGCTGCAACGAAGAGAATTGGGGAGCCTCCAGCCTCCAGGGAGATTGAGGCCAAGAGGAGGGAAGCCCGAGAGGAGGTGCTAAGGCGATGGAGGCAGGACCTGGCGGACGAGCGTTTCGGGCGTTTTACTATTGACGCTGTCCGCCCGGTTCTGCCGAAGTGGATAGAGAGAAGTTGGGGCTCCCTGTCGTTCCGACTGGTGCAGGTGCTCACCGGACACGGCTGTTTCGGGTGGTACCTGCACCAGATCGCTCGCAGGGAGCCAACCGCCGCATGCCATGAGTGCGGAGCTGCAGAGGACACCGCGCAGCACACTCTGTTTGAGTGTGCTGCGTGGGAGGGACAGCGCCGCGTTCTGGCTGCGGCGGTGGGTACAGATTTATCTGCCGAGATATGATGATTTATCTGATCG
The DNA here is from genome assembly GCA_015888305.1 of Antheraea pernyi. NCBI lineage: Eukaryota > Metazoa > Arthropoda > Insecta > Lepidoptera > Saturniidae > Antheraea > Antheraea pernyi. The sequence goes on along the minus strand of MU159461.1, from coordinate 43,701 downwards.
AGCTGCCGAGTGTGGTTTCGACCATGATGACGTCCTCGCAGAAGGAGGCGGCGGAGAGGGTTCGCGAGGATGACCCTCTGAGCGGCCCTCTCCGTCAACGGAGGACCGCAGGGAGGAGGCGGCGATTTGCCCTCCTCCTCCCGCCACCGTAGCCGGACCTGAGGGGATGGGCCGGGGGGCTCATCTACTCATTGCACGGGTCCAGCAGACGAGGGGAGGCAGCTAGTGTGTGCCCGGTCTGTCTCCGTGTTAGGAAGGAGCCCGGCGGACAACTTCCGCCGAGCGGACCGTTGGGGCGGCTATCCAAGGGGACTAGCATAGTTCGATCCCTTGCCGCCCCAACAATACGGTCGGACGGTACACCGTGGCGTTTTAGTCTATACGATTCGGACATAACCCACTCTCTCCCCCGAGAGGAGGGTTGTATCCATAAGGGATTTCCCCACGAAAATATAAAAAAAAGAAGAAAAATAAGTTACTTACTAGAAATCTGAGGTTTCCGATAGGTGGCTCTGCGTATCTGATCCCCCTGTACGCCTGGAACCGCCTGCCGCGGCGTGTCGTCATCCAGGAGCCACGGAACAGTCCGCTTGGGGAGCGCGTCACCGGAGCACCATCAGCATCTGTTACAAGCTCTGCGAGAACAATGCACTTTATTGTTCTCTCTGATTGAACCACCATAATTTATTCTCCATAGATGGTCATTGTTATGACAGTTCACAAACATTACGATGTACCTAGACATGTAAGTATTATATTGCTAGAAATCTGCAACCCATTGAATACAGATCTCATGTAGAAAGTTTGGTAAAAAGTGGCAAAAGTTAATGAGTTCAAGTAAAAATTGTTAGATTATTACTGAAACTACAAAAACAAGCTCTTTGTTCCAATTATCCTTGTGGGTTACAATTTAGAAATGGCAATAAAATATTAGGTCTTTACCTATGAAATTGCCGTTTTGTAAAAATTAAAAATTTCAATGATTTTTTTTCATGTATTTTTTATTTGTATTAATCGAAGTAATCACTCATGCAATCACTGCATCTTTGTCAACGCAGTGGCAGTTTATTGATGCCCTTCTTAAAGAAATCAGCTGGACGGGAGGCAACAAATTCTTCAAAGGCATTATGTACTGCCTCTCGGGTATCGAATTTTTTTCCCGCCAAGGAGTTATCCAAATTCTAGAAAAAGTAGTAGTCTGTAGGCGCAAGGTCTGGTGAGTAGGGCGGATGACGGAGAACTTCCAACCCCAGTTCTTGCAACTTGGAGACCGTCTGCTGTGCAGTATGAGGTCGCGCGTTGTCGTGCAGGAGCAGCGGAGACGAGCGATTGACCAATGCTGGTTGGAGATGTGCCAGCTTCTCCATCACTGTGTTCAGTTCTTCACAGTACACATCTGCAGTAATGCTCACCCCGTTTGGTAAGAAGCTGTGATGAAACATACCGGCGCTAGACCACCAAACAGTGACCATCACTTTTCTAGGGGTAAGTTTTCGTTTAGGGCATTGTTTAGGTGCTGAACCAGGATCCAACCAACTTGCTGAGCGCTTGCGGTTATCAAACAGAATCCATTTTTCATCGCAGGTAACAATGCGGTTCAAAATTCCTTCATTTGTGTGTCTGTTGAGCAGTGCAAGGCACGTTACGACGCGTACTTCGTGCTGGCAATCATTGAGTTCGTGGGGTACCCATTTGTCAAGCATTTTTACCTTGCCAATTTGACGCAAATGGACCAATATTGTTTTGACGCTAACGTCGAAAGCTGCTGCTAATTCAGCCGTAGATTGTGTATCATTAGCTTCCACAATCGCCTTTAATTCGTCATTGTCGACCAAAGTCTTCGGACGACCACGTGGTTCATTTTTCAGGTCGAAATTCCCAGAACGGAAGCAAGCAAACCAATAACATTGTGCGTTGGTTTGTAGTGTTCGCTCCGTAAACGTCGTTGATGTTGAGTTCCGCTTGTGCCGCGTTGCTGCCACGACGGTACTCATATTCCATAATTACTCGAATTTTTAACGTATCCATGATGAAAAAAAAGATTGAAATGCGATGAAAATGTAACACTAATCAATAAACAAATGACTACGTTTGGAAAAAGAATTCCATGTTTTTAAAATAAAATTAATTTGAAATTAGAATTCTTAGCCAAACAAATATTATTGTGATTTGAGATGGCCAGTACTGCAGAACGGCAATTTCATAGGTAAAGACCTATTATATAATTAATCCGTCAAAAAGGAAATAATCTCAGTGAAAAATATGTAATTAATGTATACTAACGTAATGAGTTTATACGATTTTTAACAAGATAATAACATTATCGACAGCAATAAAAAGGTGCGGACCAAGAGTGTGCAGAAAAAGAAAAAAAAATTATAAATACGAATATGAGTTTACTTGTGACGCGTGTGGACTACACGAAGCTGTTAAGGCCTTGCTAGACCAATAGCGTAGTCAGTTCGAAAAAAAAAATGGTGACGCTGTAACACCGTAACTGCCGAACCAAGTAACATCAAATGGCATACATATTTTCTGAGGTATAGAAATGTACAGAAGGTAACTTTAATTTAGAAAAAAGAACGTACCCGTGTGGTAGGTCAAAACTATACTCATATTCCCGAAAAAGTGAAAATTTACACGGATTCAACTTTCACCTCAAATAACTATTGCACAAGTGAATTAATTGAAAAACTATAACAGAACCTTTTTGTAGGGTGTTCAATTTTGTATAAAAATGTGTATGTCTTACTGCTGTAAGCCATTTCGTTGGAAAAAAAGGAAATTAATTGTAAAAGTTACAAGATCCCATGCAATTTAAATAGAAAATGTATCGTCTGAAGGGCAAGGTTTATTATGAATATTAAGGGCTTTTTTGGTCTGACATTTTTTTTAATGATATACTAAAAGTTTAGAGGCCTTCACATTCAAAAAACACCTGGGTAAATAACGGATACCCTATACAAATAAAAATATGAATTATTGCAAAACCTGTTGTGGCACAAAACTAATTTATAAGAAGTTTCACGTTAATAATGTTGTTAAACTAGAATGATAATATTTTACCGACATCAAATAAGTAGGTTCTGTGTTAGACGCGTATGTATGTATGTCTGTCCAGATTTTGTCAGAAACTACTGACCCGATTTGAAAAGGCTTTTCATTGAGGAATGTTTTTATTTATTTTGATTTTATGAAGTTTAGTCACTTCACTGTACATTTCATTTTGTATTCGTTTTAAAATATTATTTAACTAGCGGGCCCGGCAGACATTGTCCCGCCCTGACTATAAAAAAAACCTTGACAAATTATACTAAAACCTCCCCCATGAATTATTATTTACTAGCGGGCCCGGCAGACGTTGTCCTGCCCTGATTAAAAATAAATCCTTGACAAATTATATACCAAAATGTTCCTCAAGAATCACTTTATCCACTGGTGAAAACCGCATGAAAATCCATTCAGTAGTTTTTGAGTTTATCGCGAACAGACAGACAGACAGACGCGGTAGGGGACTTTATTTTATACTATGTAATGATTATAATTATTTTGAAGTGAAATTTTGAAATGCTCTTTAATATATACATAAAGGTAGCGGGACTAAACCTGTACATAAAATATTTTACAAAACCTAATGGAAATGTTTCCAGGGTTAAAAAAAAATTGTCAACCTGTCGTTTATGCGGGATTCACGCAAAAAGTACGAGACGGATTTTGACAAAATTTGGTATGGTAATAGTTTATACATCGGTATAACATTTATTTTATTTTATTTTATTTTTAAGTTGCAACGTGAACTTACAGCTAACAAAATTGAACAATATAATATAAGTAATAAGATAAATATGGCCATTTACAAGTTTACACAGATATTTAGGACATGTTTTACATGTACATCACAATATGTATTTAGTAACTATCATAATCCTTTTTTTTTGTTGTTCTTAATTATTTTTATTTTGAACATGTTGTGCCCAACATTAATAGGAAAACAAATTTAATTCTGTAAACTATTATTATTAATGTACATTTTGTGTAATTTGTTTTCTGTTGTTGAGCCCGAATAAATAAAATAACATAAATATACTTAGAAAACACAAAAGAGAAGGCTATTATAAGGTGATTCAATATGTAAACAATTTTGATGTCTGGAACTAACTCACTAATTGTGCATCCGTCAAAAATGAACGCAGTTATAATGTTTTTAAAATAATATTCGATGTACAACTAGATGTTGTAGTGTCATGCTGCGTCTCGGTGAATAAAATCGTTCACAAAGGGTGAGGACAATTAAATCGCCGATGTCGAGTTTTAATACACAATACAATCCTATGATTTAGTTAAACACTGTTTATAATTGAAATTTCACGCGGACGTAGTCGCGGGCACAGCTACTAAATAAATAAGTAAATGTCTTTTGTCCTTTACATAAACCCGTAGGGATATGGCGCCGACTTTAAAATATATAATAGGCAATATTCGAATGTAGTTATTATATCTTATATAATATTTTAAAATTAAGACAAAGTTTAATGTAAAATGAAGTGAAATAAAATATTATTAAGTAGAGGAATAGAAAGTGGACCATATATTTTAAGAACGTTGAAATAATAGTTTACCTCGATGGTTATGATGTTGGCAGTATTCATTGTGTTGGTAAAACCCAGTATCCGATGGGACTAACACAGCAACACTCAGTATTAATATAAATACTTTCATTTTGGTCGCGTAACGTTACGCGCAGTGGACACTGAACGAAGTGCGCTCTGACAGATGCGCTCTTGCCGCCACTCTTATTTATATGCAATCTCTAATTTACATTAATTATACTGCAGTATTATTTTATATCATTTAGGCAATATAAAAGTCAACATGTATCTATATGTTTAGCAGCTAGTGTGTTTATAAATCGAAAAACACTGAACCGATATAGATGATTTTTTAGAAGTAATAGATGTATTGTTTGGATAGGTTTTAGTTAATGTTTTGTTACTTTAGATAAAATAGGGAATAAATCATTAATGAAGTCGATATAGGATTACTATAAACGTATGCTGTTGATATATTTTATCTAAATTATTCAATACTAGCTGATCCCTGCAACTTCGTCTGCTCCAAATCGGTTGTCACCATTTTCAATTCTATTTGGAAACACGAAAAATTTTAATAAACCCAAAACCCGATTGCAGCCACACCTACGGTTTCCAATTGTGAATTCAAACTATCAAGGGACTCACTCAAACATATACCCAGATGGTATGCGAAAAATATTTTAAAAGAAGCCTAGAACCCGTTCGCGCGCCACACTGCCATATATAATTGCACTAACACTGGCTGTATGATAAAAATTGCGATAATTGTGACAGCGCCTGTTATAGACGCATCTATTCAAGATAGCGTCAATCCCAAATGATATGTTTACGTTTATCGTTGTTTTTAATTGTTTACGGTGACATCTTAATATCATAATGGTTATTAAAATGTTATGTTCTTTGCAAAGGATAAAATAAAATGGTTTGAAATGGATTATTTTTATTTATAAAGAATATTATCGAGGACATTATTGTCAATGATAATATATTGTCAATAACAAAATTGTCTGGCATTGATAAATTCATGTTTTAATAACGTTTAAAAGGAAAGTTTTACTGAAAAAAAGTTTCCTAATCAATATTTTTACCTGTAAATGTGTGATGCGCATTAATAAAGACAACGTTTAGCGGTAACCAGGTATCCTGAATCTTATTTGGAAAAGAATAAAGAAAGATAAATTAAAGAACCAGCTTTTCTAAAATTTTTGTTCTTCCAACGTTATCGGCTCTTGTACTAAGGTGTCGCAAATAGTCTTGTTACACTTCTTTTGGTCTAGCTCCCATCCGCTCATAGCGTGTAACGCGCAATAAGGAACTTCATTCTAATATAGCTTAAATTTATAGCTAATCTGTCTGCTATATATAGCACAAAGATAATTTATCAAAATCCGACAAAAATTTCACTAACTACAAATTTTTGACTTTCGTCCGTTATTCTGGAGAACTCCTTGCGTTTTATAGGACAAATTCTTAAATGTAACCTTGTAATATTGGTTATCCCTGTATCAAGTTTCGTCAAAATCGGTCCAGTACTTTCAGAGTGATGCGTGCTCACAGGAACAGACCGACAGACAGACAAAACTTTTAAAAGGATAATCTTCGGCTTCTAAATCGATAACAAAGTCTACCCCGATTATAATTTTCAAAAAATATTTAATTTACAGATTTGGTCTTGTTACAGTAAGCTGAAGAGTTTGTTTGCTTGAACGCTCTTATCTCAGAAATTACTGCTCCGGTTTGAAGCGTGTTAGATAGCTCATTTATCGAGGTATATATACTATATAGCATCAAGCTAAGACCAATGGAGGTGGAGAATCAATGAAGAATGTTCCAAAAATAGAGATTTTTCTCGGGTCGGGGGCCAAATGTAACTATTACACGCGGACGAAGTCGAGGGCAGAAGCTAGTATGTTATATCGATGTATAAATTACTATCTTACAAAGTTTCGTGAAAATCTGTCTAGTAGTTTTTGCGTAAATTACTTCTCTTTTATGTTTTCTTAAAAGTAAAATAAACAGACATACAAATGTGATATATGTAATACATTGCCTAGATGTTATACCGGTGTATAAGCCACTACCATACCAAATTTCGTCAAAATCCGTCCAGTAATTTTTGCGTGAATCCTGTACAAACGACAGACAGACAGACAGACAGACCGACAGACAGACAAAAATTTTAAAAACTATAGAAATGTGTTCTGTCTTTGATAGTAAACCCTCCTAAAGCATTTTTTCTTTACAATATTTAATGTACAGATTTCGTCCCGTTGGCCTTTTATTATATGTATAGATTAAAAAATCTAAATTATTCAATATTAAACAATAGACGATATAAATGACTTAAAAAATTGGAAATACCATAAAATAAATTCTTTAAAATCAAATTGACCGCCTTCTTAATCGACTTCAAAAAAGGGGAAGTTCTGTATTCGACCCGCATGTATGTATATTAAAAAGTAGTGGGGGTCTAGTGGTTTGATAGCCGGAATTCGATGTCCGTAGGTTTGAATTCCGACATGTATCAAGGAATTTTTCGGAATTCGCGTACATTCACTAATTTAAATTGGTAACACTATCGGGTGAGGGTGAAGGAAAACATCGTGAGGAAACCTGAACCTGAGAACTGTTCTTGTAGTACTACTGTATGTGGGAAAACATAGCACTGTGGATTTCTTAAAGTTTGAAATCGCGAATACGTCGTGGACTGTCGCAATGATTATGCCGATACCTACCTTCGGGCAGAGGCCTAACGCCCTGCAGTGAGTCTCTTACAGGCTGATGATGATGATGTATGTATGTATGTCAGCGATTTTCTCAAAAACTACTAATTTGATTGAATTTATCCGCTGAGGTTTTCCTTATTGAATACTTATGTTTTCAAAGAAGATTTCAGTATATTATAAATTAGGATCCGTTGAAGTTCTTCGGAGATAGATAACCAAACTCTACAAGAACTGACAATAACACCCGACTGCTGTGATCGTAAATCTATGTATTGTTGCCACAACTCTATAACGTAACATTACGCCTGTATGAATATTCGAGATTAATAGATGTATATAATATATTTATCCCTCATTTTTTTTGTCAGTGTACGAGCTAACATCGTACTGTTAACCCGTAAATTAAAGAAAGATTGTAAAAAAAACTTTTATTAATTTACACTTATTATTTAAAATATAGTAAATATTCGGTGACCACTCTTACCAAAATCTCGATACAGACTGTGAATCTGTGTAGAGCTCAGAGCTCGATGTAACTCTGCTTACCATGCAGACTTGAGGAATGCTTGGGCAGCACTAACCCTTACATGCTATATGTATAACAAACAGTACGTTGTATACGATGTATCGTGTGCCGTTTTTTTATATGTATATCATTGGAGGCAAACGAACAGGTTGGTCACCTGATGTTAAGTGATCACCACCGTTCATAGACACTAGCAACACCAGGGAACTCACAAGTGCGTTGCCAGCCTGTGTATGCCTTTTTTTTTCCTCTTCGAGATCTGTCCCTAGCCGGGCAGCACAAGTGAGAATGCCAGATTTCTACTGACTGAACCCCCTCGGTGTTCTTCTTGCCACTATTTAGCCGAGCAGGCAGGAACGGCCTCTGCAGTGCTTCTACTCGACCCGTCAGGTGTTGACCCCTCATCAGGGCCCCGCCTTGTAGTCTGGAGAGGGAAGACCTTAACCCTCTCTGACGAACTGATGGGAGGCGCACTGAACACTAATGCGCCTTAACCACGTGGGCCTGTGTTAGAGTTGCCAAGGGTACAAACATGCCCGTGTCCATCGCCCACAGCAGGCCTTCACTACGGGGCTGGAGGTCGTCACCGACCTATCGCCGCCCTGTGTTTCGTCGACTGTGGTAGGGAAGCAGAGTGGTCTGTTCCCTCTCTCTCTCTCTCCGCCGCCACCTTAATGAGTATTACTCTCTCACAGTAGGAAGCGAAGGAGTTCCATCCGGTCTCGTTCTCAATCATAGGTTGCTCCCGAAACAGCCATCTCCCGAGAGCACCTGTGTCAGCCGGAAACTTAGGGTGCTGTGTTGCCGGATGAGCTGATCAACCGTAGCTTGCCGAATGGCTTCAATCGTCTCTACAATCGCCTCCTACAATGAACTGGGATCGTCGTGGTAGCGCATTTCGAGGCCCATGAAAGAACAAGGCCTCAGATTTGTGCAAAGCCACCTTCATTCCCAGACGCTGGATCCTATCGACAACCTGAGCGACTCCCGCCGTCGCGAGAATCACAGCCTCGCAGAGCGACTTCCCCCTGGTCAGCACTAATGTATCATTAGCGTAACAAACAAGGCTGACACCCCGGAGAAGTGCACCGCGCAATACCCAGTTATATCTGATGTTCCACAGGAGGGGGCCCAGGTCGGATCCCTGTGGAACACCAGACACTACGTCTCGCCGACCCAATGTTCCTCGTTAACCTGGGAAACTCACGTACCTCCCTAAGAGGTACGCCCCGACTATGCGGTGGAGGTAGGGTGGCACTCCATGATATTGGAGTGCCTCACTAATGCTTGCCCAGGGCAAAGTGTTAAAGACGTTGGCGATGTCAAGAGACACAGCCAAAACAATCTCGCCTTGAGCAATTGCTTCCTCCACTTAGATCTTCACTTGGATTACTGCGTCTACAGTGGAACGCCCTTGCCGGAAACCAAACTGGTTTTCTGCCAACGTTTGTAAGGTGCCGGACGAGGCGGTCTGCGATAATTCGCTCGCACAGCTTAGCCACCTCGTCCAGCAACACTATGGGCCTGTATGCTGATAGACTGTCTGCTGGGCGCAGGGACATGGGTTCAGGACCAAACGGCCAGTTTTCCATGAACGTGGAAAACGGCCCTGTTGAAGAGACGTAGTGAAGATTCTCAATAGTCGGGGTTCCAGGGTCTCGTATGCCAGAACCCACGCACGGCCAGGTATGCCATCGGGTCCTGGGGCGGTGTTTTTAGCCCGTAGGCGTTTCATCGTTGCCCTCAACTATTCCCGGGCCACCACGGCAATGACTTCATCGTCACTGTAATTATCGTTATCATATCGTATCAAAGTCGGCGAGACTTCTGTTGGGGGATGCATATACCCCCACCACAACTACATTACCGTGATGTGCCACTGCATACCCTCGCCCTCTCACTATATTAATGAAGGGCGGGGACCCAGCAGTAGCCTGCGATACTAATGCTAGCCGACAAGGTCGCTCATCCAGTTATCACCGGGTGGAATAAAATACAGCTGGGCCATCACGGCGTCATGGATAGACCACTGCGCCATGCTTTGAAATTAAAGATCCTGGGCCCTGGCGCAATGATTCAACTCAAGAGATCAACTCCTGCTCTCACTTCGAAAACAGCTTCTGAGGAGGTGGCTCCTGTAAATGGCATTTGCGAGTTAACTTTTGCTATCTCGGATCTCAGCTCCTCCAGTTCTTTTTGAAGCTTTACAATATCACCCGTTTGTTTCACGTTTGTCTCCTCAAGTTTTGCATACGCTTCCTGTAGTTTTTCACCTCCTCACTGGGTGCACGGGTGCAGATTTCATTTACCGCATCAGTAATAGAGGCAGTGGCCTCGTTCAAGGCCTTAATACAAGCATTTGCAGGGCAATGACCAGATTTCTTGGCTACGCAAAGTACAACCTCCACGTCGCCAAGCACCCTTAAGCAGATTTGATGTTGGCTGCTCACTTGTATCGGTTGGTATTGCCACTTTTTTTGCCGCTAGTTCACGTCTCGCCCGTGAGGCCATTGAAACAATATCCTCTTCCGACTTTTGTTGGAGCTCTTCCTTGTTGAGACGTCGGAAGTTGGCATTCGCCTCAGCAAGAACAAGATATTGTCCAGTTGTAGGGGGTCGCCCTTTCCTCTTCTTAGTTGGTTGGAGCTGTCCCGTCTATCCAGGAACTATATCCTGGGTGTCAGACTGGGACTCCGATACCCGGAGAAGCTCCTCTTCTGTTGCACATATAATAGTGGTACTATGCAAAGCATTGCCCCCCCCCCCTCCAGAAAACGTGGGGCAGCCCGGGACATGCCCGGGGAGGGATTCTCCACTGCTGGAGGCAGTAGTAGTCTCCTGGGGGTAGTTTATTTTTTAACTTTGCTTTTCTCATGATTACATTTTAAAATTTGTTAACCGAATTAATGCCTGGGTCGTTGTGGGTTAGGATATCCGTGCGTACTCCCACCCACTAAAGGAAATACGCTGAAATAAAATAAATAGCCTGTGTATGTCTAAGCTAAGCTACATATTCATACATATGAGTTAGTGAAATATATATGTGTACCAAGCATGTATACCTCAATAACTCATATACGTATTTCGTGCCGGACAAACGGCCGCGCCCACATGTGAGTCACTATGAAGGTTAGTTGCAGGACAGGCTGATTTAGAATAGATTTTTTTGTTATCGTTATTTTTTCTTTTTAATTTTATGTCTTTATTATCTTTATGTTTCTATGGAAGGCGTTGCCCCACTAGAAATAAATATTCATTTCTATTTATTCGTTTACTACGAATGCATTTCAATTACAATAACGTGACTGCTGCGACTCGCATAATACCTACACAATATACGTAACAAGATATATCCTATAGATATAATCAAGTACTGTATAAAGCGGATCATAAAATTAAAGTACCCTAAAACCTAAGTCACCTAAAACTAACAAAACAGATGATTAAATGTTATCAGGAGTTAATTATTACTGACAAATACATAATGCTGTTAATGTTCTAGCTTTGCCTATCACTCTGTTGTTCAACTACTATATTGTCCAGTAATCATTTAATTTTTATTGTCTGTTCATTTTTATCACTAATCCTTTGCAAATATTCTATGTGTATGTATATATGTATATTTAGATAAACAGTTCTTAAATTATGTGTCGATAGCTAAATTATTTAAATTTAATAATTTGTAAAAATATGATTAACATTAGTCTGGTCTTCATATCAATATTACATGTACACAGGCCGCTATACTACGCATCGCTAGTCTGGTGCCTCTTTAACGTAGACGTCCACATTTTCACATCGTAAGTACCGGCGCATCGCATTATTTTTTTACAATGCGTCCCTAGTATCAGCAACGATCTGATTCCGTATGACGTCTTCGGCACGCATCGTAAAAGTTGACCCTCGGAGCATCGACATCGATATTGCCGACGGGTAGATTCGTGAGATCCGTACAATGCGGATTTTTTTTGTCTTTCTAATACTCATTACGCTATTGACCTAGCTAGGTATACTACCTACATATTCATACTTATATGAGTTACTGAAACACATATGTGTACCGAGCATACATACCTCAAAACTCCTATATGTATTTTGTGTCGAATATCTTTTTCTAAACTATTTCAGTTTGATAACGGAAAATAAAAATAAAACCTTTCATGTGTAAGCGTGCACGTGTGTGGAGGTGATATGTGTAATGTTGTTGCAGTAATGTAAGATTTTGTGTCACTGTATCGCGCGTGCAGCGTACTCAAGTGCTCCACGCCGAGAGAACGGACCTAGGCTTGAGTCGCTGCCGAGGGGGGCCTAGTCTGGTGTGCGGCAACGAAATTTACCACCAGACCACGGCAGCGTGATCTGTGGATACGCGGGCGTGGGCGTGAATATGCTCTGTTCGGAGAGACAGGCTGGTACTGATCTTTCCGTTCCGTTCCGATATATCCTCGGGAGGATGGGTAAGAATATATCGCGGACGTCTTTAGTGGGGCCAAGCGTTAGTTATGGTTTCGTAATTCGCGGCGGATACCACTAACGGACTGGGATGTCTCGCAGATTTTTCAACGTAATTAGTGGTGAGTGATTTTACATAGGCCCAGATAGTCGGCATCTTCAGATTCCTGTGGAAATTAACTCTTCGGATGTACCATGGAGCACCGGTCACTTTACGTAAGACGCGGTTTTGGAGAACCTGCAACTTATGAAAGTTGTTTTTTGACGTATGCGCGAAAACGGGACAGCTATATGTCATAACGGGACAGATACACGTCTTATTCAAAGTGAGCTTGTGTCTGAGGGACATCTTACTCCTATGACAAAGCAACGGATGTAGGCGATCCAAGATCTTAACGGCTTTGTTTCGTACTCTTTCCATATATGAATCGAAATGTAGATGTCGATCTAATGTAACGCCGAGATATTTGATCTCTTCGACCCAAGGAATATCGGTTCCGTATAACCTGATGGGATCAAAGTTATTACTACGTCGTAAAGGATCGAAAATCTTATCAGGATTAACTTCTATGCGCCATCGACGAAACCATTCACCGAGTGTGCAAACGACGTTTCGATGTGCTTCTTAAAAAAGTCCGACCACCAGCCGGAATCGTAAATAACGGTATCGTCAGCATAACAACCTACCTCGACGCCTGCAGACCGAGGCAGGTCACTAATGAACAGGTTGAAGAGCGAGGGCGCGAGTACGGAGTCCTGTGGCACACCTGAGAGTATCGGGTGGAGGTACAATGCGGAACAGAGGACGCACTTGTATGACTTCCTATACAAAGAATATGTACTACGTTCCGTTTGATGCGATGCGTCCGATATTTACGATGCGAAAATGTGGACGCCTACGTTCAGTGTTTATTTAAACTTCTTTCAGTTTTTACTAAAAACATCAGAAATATACGTATACTCGCGGGCCCGGCGCACGTTATCCCACCTTGATAATAAAAAAAAACCTTGACAAATTATATACCTAAACCTTCCTCATGAATCACTTTATCTACTGGTGAAAACCGTATGAAAATTTGTTCAGTAGTTTTAGAGTTTATCGCGAACAGTCAGACAGACAGACGTGTCAGAGGATTTTGTTTTATAATATGCAGTGTTGACTGACTTTAATGTGATAAAGGAAACAAACTTAAACAAAGAAAATGAAATGATTTAATTAAACTTATTCAGAAAATATTATTTTTAAGGAAAGAGAACCGTCTTCAAAAGAACCGAACTCAAAAGTGTACAATGATATTTTAATCAGTTTATATTACTATTTTTTTAAGTCGGCACCAATTATAATTTTGTGCCCGATAAAAAGTGAAAATTTGAAATACTCTTCAAGTCTTAGTGTTCTTTACCTTTTATAGAAGGCATTAAGGAAATAGGGATTTGGCGCCGACTACAAAAAATATATGTGTGATAAGTTTCAATTATGAGTTTTTTTAATTACAACTTAAACATCTTTTTTAATTAAGACAACATGTTATGTAAAATGACGTGGTTAGAATATTATTTTACACTTTAGAGTTCGCTTTTTTAAGACTGCTCTTATTTCTTTGAAAAAAAAATATAAGCATCTCCAAACATCAAAATCAAAAATACTTTATCCAATTTAGACCCTGTGGCGGTGCTCATGAACGGCAAGACTACTACCGGTTCTGACAAACAACTCATCATCGAGAAGAACCGGCAAAAAACTTGATCTGCTTTAACGGATGCACAAAGAGAGGTGTTACTTTCAGACATCACCATCGTTCACAATCACATGTATGTGGATCCATCCTATAATACTTTTACCTTACCTTTAGATATCAACACCCGCTTGACACAGTGCTTAAACTGCTATCTTCAAGGGAGTTGAGCCGCGGGTATAGTTTGTGATAGTATAATTGTGGAACCAACTTGTTTAAAGATACAAAGCGACACTCTCATATTGATTAGGTGTAGTGCAGATGGTTTTCAGACTGTATATGTATTCATAAAATGCGAGTTCAATTAATAAAACATTTTCAAATAGTATTGTAATCATGATAGCTATGAGACAAGAGGTTTTTTATTATACTTATCAAAGTGTTGTATTTAAATAAATAAGCCAGAAATTAAAATCACATTAAAATACAACGAAACAAAATATCTGTACGTAGAAAATTATGCGAGAATGACTCGTAAACTCACAGTCATGTTATTATTGTCTTGTAAGAAACATAAACAGGGAAAACCTTCAGTTAACAGTATGGTCCGGTGATTCATATTTATAGTAAGCCCGTAGTTTCGTATAAGAAATGTTTCACAGATAATATGGCTGCCGCATGTTTCGCTTTCTTTTGTAATATATGCAATTTTCGCACAAAATTAATTCTGCGATAAATTAAACGAGATACGTCATACTCGGATCATCATCATCTCATCTTCTTACCCTTATCCCACTCTCGCCTATCAAATGTCATCTCAGTATTCACACCTTTTACACACGTATCATGTTTCAGACAATCCATCCATACCATTTTTGGCCTTCGTCTACTCTTATATCCATCGACCATCATACTCAAAGCTTTTCTAGTTACATGGTCTTCATCTCTCCTAATGACATGCCCATACCATGCTAATCTATTACTCCTTAACTTCTCTGTCACTGGTGCTATTTTCAAACTTCCTCTGATATGTTCATTTCTAATCTTGTCCATTCAAGTTACACATACCTTAACATTCGCATCTCTGCCACATGTAGTTTTCTCATTTTCATCCGTCTCTCTCGTCGCCCAGTACTCAGATACGTACAACATGACTACTCTTATAATAGTTTTATACACCTTCCCCTTGAGTGTGAAGGGCATTCGTGGATCACAAGCTACATCAGACACCTTTCGCCATTTCATCCACCCTGCATTTATCCTATTCCTCAGGTCCTTGTCTATGCAACTGTCGTTTGGGATTAGAGAACCGAGATACCGGAAATCAGAGTAGGTTGGTAAGGACTACCACTTAAAGCTATAGGAGAAAAACTGGATGCACTACCGAAATCGCAAAACAAATTTTCAGTTTTTAGTCTACTGATTTTCAAACCAACATTCTCCAGTTTTTCTCGCCATTTTACCAGCCTGCTCTGGACCTTGGTAGCATCATCGCCGACAAGAACAATATCGTCAGCAAACATCATATACCAAGGTGTCTCCTCTTGTATGTCTGATGTTAACGCATCCATAACAAAAAGGAATAAATAACTGCTTAAAGCTGGACCCTGGTGCAAACCTACAGCCACATTGAAATCAACGGTAACTCCAGCTTCGGACCTAACGTGTGCTTTGGCTTGACTGTACATACAACATATAAGTTATAGGTACTTCCCAAGTACTCTTTTCTTTTTCAGTGCCCACCTCAAAACATCTCCGAGTAGTCGATCATATACCTTCTCCAGATCAACAAATACCATATGCAAATTCTTATGTACACGTCTGTATTTTTCACACAGTTATCGAAGTGCGAAAATGGCATCTATTGTCGCTCATCCAGGCACAACCCCACATTAATTTTGAGTCACTTCAATGTCATCTCTTATTCGTCTCGCTATCACTCTTTTCCAAACTTTCATACTGTGAGACATCCGCTTTATTCCTCGATAATTGTTACAGTCCTGGACATCACCCTTATTCTTAAAAATAGGCACTATTACGCTATTGCACCATTCATTTGGGATCGCTTCCTCTAGAAACATCTTATTATAAAATAAAGTCAGCCACATCCATCCATCTACTTTTAATAACTTTCATATTTCAATCAGTAGGCCATCTGGCCTAACGGCTTTTCCGTTTTTCATACCATTCACAGCTTTTCTTACTTCATCCTCACTCATTTCTTGTACAACGCCTAAATTTGACGGTACAGTCTGTAACTCTCCGGTCCTGTCATTTTCTTCATTCATCAGTCTTTCAAAATATTTCTTCCAACGACTCTTTATGTCCTCATCATTCATCAAAACTTTTCCTCCATTGTTTTTTATACATTTAACGTGTGTAATATCTCTTGTATTATTTTCTCTTACTTTTGATAATCGATACAAATATTTTTGTATTTGTGAGCTCTCTAGTGATTGGTACAAATCACCTTATACTAAAGCTCTAGCAATATCAACTGCTCTTTTTGCATTTCTTCTACATTCTATATACATTATTCTCTTATTTTCTTTAATCGTACTATCTTGGTCTTCAATACGTTTTCATTTATTGAAAGCCGTTTTCTTTTCTTTCAAAGTCTTTTGTATCTCTTCGTTCCACCACCAAGTATCCTTATCTATCTTTCCTCTTCCTTTCATTTCACCAAAAACATCACTTGCTACGTTTCTTACACATGTTGCCATTTCATGCCAATATTCATTTAAAGTCTTCGCTTCCATATTTTCCATTTCTATAATTTTATTAACAACTTTTGTTCTAAATTCTTTCGCATACACATCTCTCTCTATTAGATACCATTTAATTTTGGGTGGGAGGCTCGACTGATTTCCGGCCAGCTTTAATTTTATTTGTAAATCTAACACTAATAGGCGATATTGAGTAGCTAATATCTCTCCAGGCAGAACCTTGCAATCTTGCACTATTTTAATATTATTTCTTCGTAAGAGAAAATAATCAATTTGGGTAGTGTGATTACCACTATCGTATGTGATTAAGTGCTGGTCTCTTTTTTGAAAAAAAAAAAGTATTAACTATGGCAAGGTCGAAAGCAACTGCAGCTTGAATGAGATTTTGACCTTCTTTGTTTTTATTTCCAAAATATTGCCTCCATGCACTCTCTCATAACCTCCACTCTCTCTTCACATATGCCCATTAAAATCACCTACGATATAGACATCTTCATTCTGTGAAATATGAATCATCACCCCATCAAAATCTTCCCAAAACTTTTCTTTTACAGCCTCATTACACCCAGCTTGCGGCGCATACACACTTATTATATTGACCGTTATCTGTTCTATCAATAATTTCACCAATATTAATCTATCATTCACTCTCTTTATATCCGTCACACATTTGTTAAGCTCATTGTCTAATACAATTCCTACCCCATTTCTCTTACCGTTACTCCCACAGTAGTAGAATTTATATCTTACACCAATCTCTCTCGCTTTCGTCCCTTTCCATTTCGTCTTTTGCAAACAAGCCACATTTATGCGTCTTCTTTGCAAGACATCCGCTAATTCTCTTCCCTTTCCAGTCATTGTTCCCACATTCCAATTCGCAAATCTCAACCTTACATCCCGAATACCTTTCTTACTTTGAGTCCTACCCTGAGAAACCCCTAATCCGCTTTTTATACTTGACATGTTGTGAAGTAAGATTTGACTTAATTTTTACGATCGGCCGCCTTTTTTTTATTTACGTTGGATAATCCCTTATGGATACGCCACCCTCCCGGGGTGAGGATGGGTTATGTCCGACTTGTATGGACTAAAACCCCACGGTGTACCGACAGACCGTAATTATTGGGGTGGGAAGGGATCGTACTCGCTACTCTACCTTGTAGAGCCACCCCAACGATCCGCACGGCGGAAGATGACCGCCCGTCTTCTACCTTTAGAGAGGCAGACTGGGTACACACCAGCTGCCTCCCCTCGTCTGCCGGACCTGTGCAATGAGGAGATGGGCCGAGAGAAAAAAAGAAGAAAGAAGAAATCACGAGGAATGAGGAGAAGTGAAAATTAAAAACAACCAAAAAGTGTTCTTTTTTGAATTTTTAAATCAATTAAGACTGAATTATTTAATTGTCATAATTTGAACATTAGTCTGGGTTTCACTCCGAGCAATATTTATATATAGTTTATGAATTAGTCAAACATGTGATAAGCAGCACAAGGTCAATATATAAGGTCAAAATATTAATATTACATGTGCACAAGTCTCTATACTACGCGTCGCTAGGCGTCAGCAAGCGCAAAACGACACAAGCTCTTCGAGCTAATCGGTGACGCGAACCCAAAAGTTTATGCCCTACCAAAAATCACTCACCGCGGCTAAAGCAGTTTTCACTTCAATAAAGTTTGAACTTGTATTAGTTTTGTCAAACTCGTAATTGTACGTACGTACGTACAATTGGTGATACGTGGTAGGTACTAGAGATCTCATACGATCAAAGGCCTTTTCCATATTCAGGAACGCGATGGGCATATGTCGGCGTTTAACATGATATTGCTCAGCATTTGTATTTGGAATGAACATTTGATCGATGTCAGATAAACCAAGTACGAAGTCATAGTGATTGTTAGAAAATGAGCACTCAGATCTTAAACGGCTACAACTACTGCAGCTACGGCTACAACACTCTCCTATATAGCTTCATAGTGTGACTCAAAAGCTTGATTTCAGGATAGCTGTTACATTCGCATTTACTACTTTTTTCTTTATACTTTTGATTATAGTGCTCAGTCTCCAAGCGTCGAGAATTTTAGAAGTACACAATACACAGTTGATTACGTTAAATTACAATATGAAATATGTACTAGCGCTACCTAGTGGAAAGTTATAGTAAAATGGAGAACATAAGAATCTGCGTAAAAACTGTTAGATATGCAAATGATGATCGATCAGATGGTATTAGAGCTTATTGATCTCAAATTAACCAGTATCCATTTTTATATCTACAGACCACAAGCAGTCGCTCTTGATTTTGTCTGCGTTTAACCCCCTAAAATGTAAATAGATAGCCGATTTAAAAGCTAAGAGATATGCTCTACTAATATAGTAAAACGTGGTACTTTCTTTGTAAGACAACAGCCGATTCTCTACGTATTATGTTACTTGAAACAGGAGATTAATGGAGCTGAGGTGTACCAGGAGGTACAGCTGGTGAGTGCCGGTGTAAGGCGCATGCGTGACGCGGGATCCTTCGGCGCCTCTCTGTCGCGTCTCGGTCAAGACCCTCAGGGCTGCCACTACCGCGTACTACTGTGTATTACTTTCTTCATATTCCACTATCTTTCTTGTCTGGTTCTATATTTTCGTTCCAGTTCTTCCAAATTCAGTACAGACTATAACTTGAGTAACTATTAACCATATGTACGTGAAACACGAACTTGGATCATGGAATTTACAAATGTACATTGAGAATTGAAATGGAGTGGACAGCCCTGCACAAAGGGCCGGGTGTCAGCGACGGCGCCTGAGTGTCGGCGACACTTGTTGCTGGTGTCTCAGCGCGCGCTCCTCCCGCTACCCTCAAATCACCCCTCATCATATTTATGGCGTTCTTGTGAATTTGCTTTCCAACAACCACAACACTGTGCTTAATATTACAACTGTAATGAAATAATCAGTACGATAACTTTACTACGATCGGAAATTATTTGTTTGCATTTGAAAATACATTACATTATTCGTACTAAAACAATTAATAAATATATTAGTCTATTAGCTGACCCGTACAAATCGGGGTGTAACAATAAACACGATAACAGTTTATATATATAACAGTATAATGACAGTTTATAGTTTTTGTTTACAATGACAATTACGCGGAGACGACAATAAATACGCATAGCGAATTGTAAATCCAAACTATCAAGGGACTCACTCAAACATATACACAGATGGTATGTGAGAAATCTTTTAAAATAAAGCCTACAACCCGTTCGCAGCATCATCTACCGAGTTCAATTACAATAAAAACTAACCAACATATATTGGCGGTAATGTAAAAAAAGCTTTAGAGGTCTATGGACTCCCAGTTTCTAACGAAGATCTTTTCCCTTTTTTGTTGACGTTTACTATAGAGTCAGTATAGTTTACATTATAAAATATCAAGTTGGTAGAGTTAAATTGTAAATTAAACGATAAAATATATTCATAAAATAAATAATGATTAATTAAACACTGAATGATATCATAACTATTTTCAACTTGTATTATAACTTTTTCACACTCCATTGTATTGAAGAAAACTATAAATATTAAAAAGATATGAGCACGACGCGTGAACTGCCACTTGCTTGTAACTATTCGTCTAAGAGCTAGTAACGGTTTCGACAACGAATTTCAATAAGCTAGTTTCTTATATATATTTATGTTCTCCCACATAGCGTGCGGGCTACCTGGCTGCCGGTAAACGTTGCGTTTATTAGTACATAGCGCACTTTTACAGGCAAAAATAATGAACTTTATATCATTTTAGAATGTTTTGTTTTTCACTAACTTTGAAACGCTACTAAAACATGAAATTATTATTGCTAGACATTTTTGTTATTAACAATAATGTGCCTGATCCTATTTTTTGTAAATAAAAAAGTATGTACAAACCATATTAAGATAACTGTAATTTTATTGAACTTCTTTTGGTGCGTTAGGGAAAAATGATGAGAGTAAATTTTTACGATGCGCGTAAACGCGTAAAAGTTAGCTATAGTCAACATTTCGTTTCTTTGTATTTGTTGTTGGTATTAAAACTTTCAATGTATTAAATACCTTTTTCTATTGTTAGTGTCGTTTTTTTACAAACGTAGAATAAGGCGAAGATAAAATATTTGAAAAGGTTTTTATCTTGTTACGCTAAAGAAGTATAACTTCTAACGCGTGTACATATGTACACACACACTTTTTTATATTATTTTATTTTGACATAAAAGAGGGTAAATTAAAAATAATATGTATTTTTTATGTCATAGGAGGCAAACGGACAGGTGGGTCACCTGGTGTTAAGTGATCACCACCGTCCATAGACACTTGCAATACCAGGGGAGTCGCAAGTGCATTGCCAGCCTGTGTTGGAGGAAGAGGAAGGGGAGAGGAGGAAGGGGAAGAGAGCTGGGCCTCATGTGCTCTCACTGACCGAACGAAACGAAGCAATGCAAGCATTGTTACTTCAGGTCGGTTTTCTGTGAGAGGGTGGTACCACCCACCGAAACCTATGTATAGAATAACTTAGCTATAGCTTAGCGCAACACTGGCTGTATGATAAAGATAGCCATTTTGGGTGTAACAATAAACACGATAACAGTTTATATATATAACAGTATAATGACAGTTTATAGTTTTTGTTTTCAATGACAATTACGCGGAAACGACAATAATTACGCGTAGCGAGTCGCGAGGTACGGGTGTCACGTGCCATTCGTTTTGTAGCTCGGACGGACTGCTGGTCCGTATCTGCGCGGGCGCAAACTATTCTGCGCCCCCGCCTCTTCGTCCCGTGGCGGGGACCGAGCTCGCGAAACAATAGAGTGTAATGCCACACCACAATTGTGGAAGTGCCTGTTATAGACGCATGTATTCAAGATAGCGTCAGTCCCAAGTCATATGTCTACGTTTATCGTTGTTTTTCATTGTTTACGGTGAAATCTCAATATCATAATGGTTAATAAAATGAAATATGTTCTTTGCAATGGAAAAAATAAAATGGTTAGAAATGAATTATTTTGTTTATAAAGAATATCATCGGGCACATTATTGTCAATAACAAAATTGGCTGGCAGTGATAAATTCATGTTTTTAATAGCGTTTCAAAGTTACTGAAAAAAAATGTTCTTAAAATTATTTATAAATCAAAATTTTGACCTGTAAAGGTGTGATGCGCATTAAAAAACACAACTTTAACCGGTTACCACGTATCATGAATCCTGTTTTGGAAGGACATAATATATCTTCATATTAAAGAACCAGCTTTTCTAAAATTCTCGTTCTTCCAACGTTGCTGGCTCTTGTACTAAGGTGTCGCAAAAATTCTAGTTAGACAAACTAATTTAGTTTGTTATCCTGGAGAACCCCTTGCGTTTTATGGGACAAAATGTAACCTTGTAATATAAGTTATTACTGTGTCAAGTTTCGTTAAAATCGGTTCAGTACTTTCAGCGTGATGCGTGTTCACAGGGACAGACAGACAAAAATTGTAAAAAGATTATTTTTGGCTTCTACATCGATAACATAGTCTACTCCGATCAAAATTTTCAAAAAAAAATTTAATGTACGGATTTGGGCTTGCTACAGTTTTATTATAGTATAGATAAATTATCATATCATATTGTACAGTATAATAACTTTTATTTTAAAATTATTTATTGCGCTATAAAATTATGTTTTTCATGGTTTTAATTCCAACTAGTTATTACCCATAGCTTTGTTCTTGGGAAAAAAATTGTGGAATATCTTCGTACTGTTATACCCGAACCTTGTACCCTAATATGCTGACCTTTCTCTAACACCACAGAACTATATCCCTTCCTAACTAGCACCTTTCCCAGTACCTAACGTCAGCACTTTCCGAGTCCTCTCACGGTCCTCGATACCACCCGGCAGTTCATTCCCAGACTCGGTCCATAACACTCATAATCCTCATAATTACTATTCAGTGTTAAATAATAAGTATTAATAATTAAGTGAACAAATCTTTGTCAAATAATAAATATATTATGTCAAGTGAATAAATCTTTTTTTTAAAAAGGGATTTTTAGAATCCCGTATAACATTTTGGTGGCAGCGGTGGGATACCGGGTTCTCGTATATATATATATATATCCCGGTAACGCCTCGAAATTCGTCATGGACCTAAAATAATAATTCCAATATAAATAATATCATAAAGTGCACAATAAAATAATAAAAGTACCTAAAAGTATAAGTGTGCTAAAAAGTGTTAAAAAGTGTCAAAAGGTGTCAAAGTGTATTCAGGGTCATCTTATAAGATACCTCAAGTTGCTGCTGTTTCATAGCGCCTTACAGGGGCTCTGCACTAATAGTGGTGCACTCACCGGTGACTACAGTGGCCACAGCGGCTACTGTTACCACATCCTGATCCTGCATCAATCAAGGACATCCAAGTGAATAAATCTTTTTATTAAAAAGGGATTTTTAGAATCCCGTATAACAGTACGAATGAATCATGGGCTATCCCACAAATTTGAAATTTTAGTTTATCCGTTACTGCTTAAGTCATATAGAATAGCAAATTGTGTGTAACCTAAATAATACTTTGAAAAGTCTTCTATCAGTTAGTGTCGTTTAAATGGATGCAGAGTTTTTCCAAGATAACAACGCCCAAAAACAATAGACTCTTCCATTTAATTTTATTCATTTTTACTATAGTAATAAAAGTACTATAGAAATAAATATTTATTCCAAGATAACAACGCCCAAAAACAATAGACTCTTCCATTTAATTTTATTTATTTTTACTAAAACGAACACTAACACACGAGCGCTGTTAAAACGCTGTTAACCGGGAAGACAAACCTCTCTGAAATAGAATTCCACAAGGCAGGCCTGGAGCCTAGTGTGGAGATCAACGTGAAATCTATAATATATCTAGAAAAGTGTTATCAATATATGCAAGACTAGAATTGACTAGAAATGACTAGAAATGATTGGAAATAAATATTTGTTAATATGATAAAAGGACCAAGTTATCAGTGGACATAGCTCATAGGCGACATGGAGAGGAATTTCCTCATGATGCCTGTAGTATCTAACAAAACTGTTTTCTGGATCAGATGTTTGATCCAGGTACCCGATGAGAGTTTCTAGAGATGTTGGTCAAAACGCTTTGCCATAAGACCATGGGCCGAAACGTCTATTGGGTACAATGATTTCCAAATCCACGGCCCATATATCAACAACAACAGGTCAATATATTATTATTATTTATATTTATAGATTCCATATTAGCTGCTTTTGTTAAATAATGTCTACTATTAAATAGTAGTTTGTTGCAAAATCTTTTACTATAGCTAGCTAGGGATGGAGTGCGGGAACATATGTTTTGTTTATCATAAATCTGTAAATGTTGAGTTTATCGTACTGATTCTCCCTTACTTGTTTCGGCATAGATCGCAGAAACTCTGCCAAATGATGTTGATAGCTACTGTGTCTAGAGAAGGCAGCGCACGGACACACAGATTCACGCAGTAGAGGAGTTCCCTCTTCACATCACAACCATGTCTTTGGGGTCATACTCTACATCGACATACAACACCAGATATTGTATATTTATATTCAAACAGTACAAGTTATTCTAATAGGTCCAGAGATTATATTAAGCATGTTTTTTATTAGATTGCAAAAATAACTAATGGTGTTTTTAGACTAATGTAATTTAAGAGAGCAATCGATGACGACATATTTAAGAATTACATCCAGTTATAATAATTGTGTAATATGTGATTTGTGAGTTTAATAAAAATACATTGGATAATATAATTTGATGATAATATAATTAATATGATTTTGTGCTGAGTGAAGTGTGAGCGGACTGCTTTCCAGTGAGTTACACTTCAGTAGTAGGTGAGTTGTAATACGTATGTTTGGCGCACAGTGAGTTGATTCTGGGTTCAAACCAGGGCAACTTTATTGTGTTTAAGGTCTGAAAAGGCATTAATGAAAAATCCTTTTTAAAGATAGACTAGATGCGACGGGGTCACAGCCGTGTGACCCGCCCGGCTGGCAGCTTCTTATATATTCTCAAAATTGATATGTTTCAAGGTATATTAGCAGTGTAAATAGATTAAAACATTCATACAAAGTGATAGTACATTTATTTGATTTTTTACCCAAACACATAGATTTTTTATACCTTCATAGACAAATCTGGTATATAGCTACATAGGTTCACTTTTATTTTATAATTCAAACAATAATTAAAAGTTATTAATATGTCCGCTAATGTGGTGCGTCAGTCCGCCGCCGCGCCGTTTTGTTGGTTATACACATACAGATACACAACATTAAATAATGTTTATATATTACTGCATTTGAAGTGCAATGACCTATTATAGAGATATTCATTCATTTCAATATTGTTTACTTTTGTATAAAGTGTAGCACGGTATCCACCTCAGGATGGGCTCGGGAGTACCACGCGGTGTCGGCGCAGGTCCTCCCAGCCACGTGACATACTATGTCGCGATGGCCGCCATCATGGGCCTGCTGCTTCTACTCTGTTTTTACTTCTTCTACTTCTTTGCTAAGAGAGTCAAAGGTAAGTTTATTCGTAAATTCATGTATTTTATTTATATTGGAGGATACTGACAAAAAATAGGTATTTGGGAAATTTAATTGATTAGTCTAGGAACATTGAAGACAACGTTCAACATGGAATAGCCGCAATAGGGCACAAATAGCGAGAAATTACATGCAAAAGGTTTCATCTACAAGACCATTGTAACAGCAGTCTTTATATATGGTAGTGAAACGTGGCCTGTAAATAAAAACGAAAGAAGTTAAACTTACATCTTTATACATATAGAAGTCTTATGCTGAACATTACTTTTTTATATAAACTTTTCAATAACCACGTTGATAATTCAGAACTTTTGAATCGATTTAACATTAATGTGCCTTCCAGACTACCTAGATACGCAGTCTCTTTATTTGGTCACAAAAGCTACAGAACCAATTTAGGATATTTTTCCATCGTTCCCAGACAGACTATCCGTCAATATAACGAACTTGTTAAAAAAGATCACACGATAGATTTATTCATTTAATTAATTTCTTCGTGATTTTTTCTTTAGTTTTTAAGTTATAATACATTATCAAATTGTTTTATTTTATTTTCTTGTCCTTATTAATGTTTTTATAATCGCATCTTCTACTTTTATTGTCTTCCGCATTTTACTCTATGTTGATAAATAAATGTTGTAATCAACTATAATTAGTGACATAAATAATTTTAAGTATTTGCATGTATGTTTTAGCTTCTTTTTTATGTGACTGTTGTTGATTCTTTACGATAAATAAATGTCACTAATTATAGTTGATTACAACATTTATTTATCAACATAGAGTAAAATGCGGAAGACAATAAAAGTAGAAGATGCGATTATAAAAACATTAATAAGGACAAGAAAATAAAATAAAACAATTTGATAATGTATTATAACTTAAAAACTAAAGAAAAAATCACGAAGAAATTAATTAAATGAATAAATCTATCGTGTGATCTTTTTTAACAAGTTCGTTATATTGACGGATAGTCTGTCTGGGAACGATGGAAAAATATCCTAAATTGGTTCTGTAGCTTTTGTGACCAAATAAAGAGACTGCGTATCTAGGTAGTCTGGAAGGCACATTAATGTTAAATCGATTCAAAAGTTCTGAATTATCAACGTGGTTATTGAAAAGTTTATATAAAAAAGTAATGTTCAGCATAAGACTTCTATATGTATAAAGATGTAAGTTTAACTTCTTTCGTTTTTATTTACAGGCCACGTTTCACTACCATATATAAAGACTGCTGTTACAATGGTCTTGTAGATGAAACCTTTTGCATGTAATTTCTCGCTATTTGTGCCCTATTGCGGCTATTCCATGTTGAACGTTGTCTTCAATGTTCCTAGACTAATCAATTAAATTTCCCAAATACCTATAGTGTACGTATGAGATAACCATTTGTCCATCGAAGGAAATTGGAGCTCATTAAAGAACCTAAATTGGGTCTTTGCAACATTCAGCATAAGGCCATCAGCTTGCAACTGGTGCTTCCATCACAATAGTGCCTCTGTAACTCGGTACGCAAAATAGCCACATCATTTTGGTATATAAAAGTACCAGGGAGCTACGTTTTGCGCCATCTCGGTGAATGACATCAAGAACAACATAACAAGAAAGAGCTGATATTACAGCAAAGAAAAAGATAAAGCATGATTTTTGCAATAAACTCAATGAGTCCTCACTAAATTTGCTGACTTTAGATTTTTTTTCTCGAACTGACTACGCTATTGACCCTGCAGGGTCTTTACAGCTTCACCGGACTACTAAGGCGAGCGCTTAAGGCACTCAGCCGATTTGGTTTTTAGGTAACATACACAAGGGCGCATGCGCACCTCGGCTTGGGATGTTACCTGGAAAAAGTCGCGTCTGACCTAGCTAACTATTCTAAGCTATTCATACATATATACATTTGTGAACCATACAGTCGAAATTGCATGATTCACAAAGAATACGTGTATATCGGAATGAAACGAACTAAAACTATTCGATTCAGTTCGAAGAGGGAAGAAAACAAAACCCTCCCACCATGTGTATATATGTGCACGTGTGTGAGAGAGATAATCTCATATGTGTGTTCAAGTGATGTAGATGAGTCACTGTATCGCGAAAATAATATCACGAGGGCTCCGCGCGGGGACGACCTAGGCTCGAAATATTACTGAGAACCGCGATGTGTGCGGGAGCTAAAAAGGATCGATTACAAAAGCGCGGGCGCAACACGCATTTAATAAGATCGAATTTAAATTTACTTTACGGCGACGGCACCGAAGTCTAAAAATAGACATAACAAAAATTATTATTATTGAACGGTCGTTTTTAGGGGAAGATAGACGTAAATACGCGATTTACTCTATCTTATATGAGTTATTTATTTTGAACAGCTGCACGCGCGAGCCGTTGTAATGTAGCCGCGATGGCTGGAAACCTATGAATTGTCGTAACGGCACCTAGTAGAGGATTTCGGGCGGTCTCTTCGTACGCCGAAATCTCCGAGATCTCGTGGAAGATGAGTAGTTGACCTGTGTAGTCAATACTCGATAGGGAGAAGGAATAGGCGGGGTGATCCTGTGAAGGATTAGCCGCCGGAGGTCTGGGAATGGGCTGGGACACGGGCATAGGAGCCCACGGAGCCTGAGGGATCCGGTAGGGGCGGAATTAACCGCACGTGTTTGATTTCAACACTTACATCTATTTACTGCATTGGCGTTTAAACTGTTCTTTGCTGCGATAAATTACGGAAAAGAAACATTTTGACTATGGAAGTGGAAGGAATGTAGAGTTTTTTTTTCTTTAACTGACTACGCTATTGACCTGGCATGGACTTCACAGCTTCACCGGACTACGAACTTGGAGCAATTCAACATAACATTTTATGTTTCAATTTTATGTATTTTAAGTTTCTAAAATTGAATAAATCAGTGTAATACTTTTTTGTGTAAAATATAAATGAATAGCGATTTTGTTTATTTGTTGTAGAGAGTTTTAATAAATACATGTAAAAAACCAGCACACCTACTTACAGTAGTCAGTATGTAACATCCATATAACAACAACGTTTATGAAATTGAGGTACATCTAAGGCTTATCTGTATGTTTGTGTTTCAAAAACGTTTACACATCTCATACAAGGCAATTTAATAAATAATATTCCGTGTCTGCACTAAACAGTTTGTGCAAGAGCCGCATGCGGCTTGCGAGCTGCTGTTTGCTGTCTTAAGTGAAACGGTTCGATCTTACACCCGCAAATATATATTTTTAATCTTCAAAACACCTTAGCTCTTATAGTAGAAATCGTAAAGATAGGTAAACTACATATTTAATGCGAATCAGCTTTGAAAACCACACAGAAATACTCTGAACATAATTTAAAATAAACTAATCTGTTAAAATGAGACACGCACCATCCATCATTCGCATTTGGACCTATGTCACTATCAACAACATAGTTTATACAAATTATCAGCGTAATCAAATGATTGATGTGCGAGCGCAAAGAATATGAACACAGAAATATTAAATAGTTAAGATTGAAACAACAAATTTTCTTAATCTATACTAATCTATATTAATATTATAAAGAGGTAAAGTTTGTGACGTTGTGGCGTTGTAAGGGGTAATCTCAGGGACTACTGGTCCGATTTGAATAATTCTTTCAGTT
>MU159460.1:177511-194683 GCA_015888305.1 Antheraea pernyi | reverse complement strand
AGCATATTCTCGAGTAATATTTAGTCTTGCGTTAAAATCTATTCATTCTATCAAAGTTATTGTAATTTGACTGACGACGGGACTTTAGTACGACAGAAAAGTAAATAAGTGCGAGTAAATGGACTTAATACATTTAATTGATTTTATTAGTCGCTGTTCTTTACATTAGGTTCCACGCGCACGGAGTCGCGGTCACAGTTAGTGTTAAAATATTTGCATATGCCCATTGTCATGTCTCAATAACAAAAAACTTTACTTACCTACGCACTTTGTTTGAGTAAATACTTAGAAATTAATTAATATAAATGGTAAAATTTGTAATATCACGCATGTTGCTTAGACTTTTTTGATGTGTGTATTTTAAATATGCGCGCAAACTAATTTACGTTTTTTGTTGTAGTAGATGTAAGAATCTATACATATAATTAGAATATAAATATAACGTGTCTGTATTTTTGTGAAAAAAAAAATGTTGCAGGCGTCTTGAAATAAGTAATAAAATATATTTTAGAAATGTCTGTCTGCCTGTTTGTATAAACACTCATCACTGCTAAAGTACTGCGTTCACGATAAAGTGAGGAAATCATAAAGCATATTCTCGAGTAATATTTAGTCTTGCGTTAAAATCTATTCATTCTATCAAAGTTATTGTAATTTGACTGACGACGGGACTTTAGTACGACAGAAAAGTAAATAAGTGCGAGTAAATGGACTTAATACATTTAATTGATTTTATTAGTCGCTGTTCTTTACATTAGGTTCCACGCGCACGGAGTCGCGGTCACAGTTAGTGTTAAAATATTTGCATATGCCCATTGTCATGTCGCTTGAACAATATGTAAATTCATATGATACAAAGCTGGGTGGCTAGTGTTATTTTATTGTTAAACTAGCTCACCCGTGCGACTTCATCTGTGCGAAATCGGTTATTAGCGGTTTCAATTGTATTTTTAAACGCAAAAAATCTTAATAAACCTAAAGAACCGATTGCAGCGACATCTACCGCTTCCAACGGTGAATTCAAACTATCCAGGGACTCGCGCAAACATATAGTCAGTTGGTATATGAAAAATCTATTAAAATAAGCCGAGAATCCGTTCGAAGCATCACCTACCAAGTCCAATAAAGATAAAAACTATAATAACATACATATATTGCCAATAAATGTCTTCACATTACCCCTTGGGTTGCTCCTGTGCCGCTTAACTACGCGCCCGTTCACTATTCGCGTAGAGCGTACTTCAAGACTCAACGATATTCAGAAAACGAATTTTATTTTAAGAAGTTTATAAGTGAGTTACGGCGTGAGTTATGACGTTTCTATGCGTAATCATCAATCAGTTGCCATCGACTTCAAATATATTATTAGGCAGCGCAAATATCAATATTTTTTATTTAATTTGGTTAATTTAATTATTCAGTTATTTTTCGCTTTTTAGTGCCTTATTAGTTTTTCACATCGAAGGCGGTTTATTAATTTAAAAAAAAAAAAATATTTTTCGATTTTTAGTGTGTATATATATATCTGGTTTCTAATGGGTATAATAAATCGGTTCCAATTTCACGAAAATACGTAAAGACGAAGTGGATGAAAATCAAATAATCAATTTTTCACCCCCTTAGGGGTTGAATATTTATATGGGACCACCTCTGAATACAGTCGATTCAAATAAAAAAAAACGTTAAAATCGGTTCATAATTGACGGAGATATCGATTAACATACATTTAAAAAAATACACACAACCGAACGTAGCAACCTCCTCCTTTTTCGAAGTCGGTTAAAAATGTAACAAGTAGGCCAAATTCTAATTGATTTATGTGTGTGTCTCTTTGTCATGAAGCATTTTCTTCCTTTGATTTTCAAACTATAACGATTCTAAATAACGTTAACTTCAATAATACCATGTCCACTCAAGTTGAAAAATATGAGTAAACGAAACTGTCACTTATATGTTGTTACATTTATTCTATTGTATAAAAAATGTTTGCTAAAAACAAGTAACAAGATTTTTTCCTAACCTAGATAATAGTTACATTGCATTGTAAAAGATGAATCTCAAATAGAATTCTGTCAGTACGTGTGTTGTTTCGATATTTGTTAAAATTAGTTTTCTAAATATTGTTGAATCTTGAAGTCGTTGGGTTCAGGCTTGTGAATCTACGATTAAAATAATTAGTTGAGGTGTTTGCAGTTACCATACTATGTTGTATTTGTACTAAAGAGGTAAAGTTTTGTTTTCGGAAAATCCTTGGTTTTACTGATCCGATTATGAATATTCTTTCACTGTTAGAAATGTATATTATCCCAAGTTCAATATTTTGAATATTGAAGACTAAGACTACTAAGATATTTTAGCGATTCGTCCACGTCGGTGAAGAAGAAGAATTAATTTAATTTTAATTATATGAAATGTATAAAATCTAAATACGTGATAGATAATGAAATATGAGATAAAAATTGATATGTACAGACAGAAGTACAAAATTATGAATATATCTTACCAAACAAACATGTTATGTTAACGGGTATACATCGGCCTTTCTCCAAATAATTTTCAGTATTAATTTCGAATATTAGACTAAAATGAATACACAGGAACGGTAAAAATGTGATATTGAATAAGAAAAGTTTTAAATAATCTCTCCTTATTTGGTTTCTAGATTCATTAAAGAAGTTGATTCAGAAAAGAAGTTTAAACCGATGCAGCCTAAAAAGCCTAAGTATCGGCTGAATGTTTTCCGGCACTCGATCGGAATTTGGTTTATAGACGACATGTTCGTAACAAAATTTCATTACAAATAAAACAAATATTCTGTCTTTTTTTAAACAAGGCGCGTTGTATACTGGAGTAAAAGAATTAGCCATCGATATATCAGCTGTTACATTTAAAAATGAGCTAAATCCAATTTTAATCGCTCATATGATATCATTGACATATAAAAACCCAAGAAATCTCGAATAAAAACAGCGCTCAAAGCCGGCCGCAAAAACTGCCTAATATACGTGGTTATAGTTGTGCCATAAACTTATGATTTTGCAAATTCAACCTTATCTGAATAATTTAAAGTTTTTTTTTACAGGAACGCAAGCGACATGAGATTATTTGAAATGAATGCATAATCCAAAATTATGCACTCATTTTTGTGTGCCGGTTGTGAGACGTTAAGTGTGTATCTTGGATTTTTGTATATCAATGTATGAGATATACACTTTTTTTAAAGATTTTAAGCCTTTAATCCAAATTATGTCGTTCATAAGTATTCAAATATAACGTAAAATAACTGCGGTATTTAGTGAATCTTAAATAATACGTTTAGTGGTTTTTGAATGTTTACTTTCATAGAACTTGTTGAAGTAATCAAACAATAATGTTGTTACTTTAATGCCAACTTAATTTAACGTAATTTGGCGGACATTTTTTCATAGACATAAATGGTTTTCCTTAACTCGATACTCCATAGTTGATACATTAAAACTAAGTTCTTCCCTTAGGTTAGCTCAGATAGGTCGCGAATTGCATGTATCAGGCAACAGCCAAAGCCGAGGTGTGCCACGCACTCTTGAGCTAATTGTCAAAATAAAATCGGCTGAGTGCCTTAAGCGCTCGCCTTAGTAGTCCGGTGAAGCTGTTAAGACCTTGAAGCGTCAATAGCGTAGACAGTTCGAAAAAAAAAACTAAGTTGTTTTAATATCTCTGCCCTCATAGAATAATATAGATAGATATATGGCCTAAATCTTTCTCGAGTTCATTTTTACAATGCGTACAATGCATTAAAATTGATTTAAAGTTCTAAGAAAAAATATGTTTATACAAATTATCTAGCATTATTATGAAATGCACTTTACAGTTTAAGCTCCAATTACCGACCCGAAGCCATTTGATCGTTTTACGCGCAATTTTGTAATCACGTGACATTACCACTGAATTTCCGATATTATAAAAGTCTCATATTACGTTATAATACTTGGCGATTAAAGCGCTTGACTCTACACAGCAATAATAGAAAAAATCTGCAATTATAATACACTTGCTTTTATTCGCAGATTCGCTTGCGTTATGTAGATCTATCATTTCGGGAATAGTACTTTCTTTCTAATGAATGGTACCAAATGTCCATTTCTGTGCACCTGGTAATGGATATGCAAAATGTCACGGTAGTCGGTTGAGTTATTAATTCGTCAAAGCGTGACAAAAAAAACAAACCCAGAAGAAGCTCAGTTATAAGAAGGTTTACAGCTAAATCTTACTAAGAGCGGAATTATTACCCGAAAATTTCGTGCTTTTACTTTAAAATTTATTTTATAACAGTCTAATCGCTGTTGGTCTGACGCACTTACACAGGTTCATCTCACTTGTAGTGCGAGTACTTTAGTGTTATGTACTTGGGTTTGGGCTGTTGATCAATGAATATGAATATGGCGGATCTGACTAACCTAAGCTAGCAAAACTAATCTTACATATGGGACTTAATTAGACACACACACGTATTATGTGTGTAATATATGATGTTGTGTTTTTTTTGTAGCTCGGCGAAGTGACTGTACTGTGCCTGATGGTAAGCACAGTACAATCCAAAAACAATGGCGACCACCGAGAGATATTATCCATTGCCGGTCGCCACTGTCATGCCGGCTTGCGTAAGTATCTCTTCACGTTGCGCTTGAAGGACCCCATGTCATAGGAAGGAGGAAACACACTGGTCGGAAGATTGTTCCACAGCGTCACGGTACTGCAAAGAAAAGATGTTGAGAACTTTTTAGTTCGTGCCCAGATAGGATTTACCATTTTAAAGGATTTGTGTTTAATTTTTTTATTAGTATTACCATTGAATTTATAAAAACATAGAAATATATATTTTTAAATGTTTCAAACGTGTTAAAACGCACCTACTAGCAAGGTAGAACTTATTTGAAATAATTTACGAATGGTTCATAGAAGATTATTTCTAAATTATAATGTGTGACTGCGGCACGTGTAATGTAATATATTAATATCTAACACTCCTCCCCGGCTTCGCATGGATGCAATGTTATGTGAGGCGTCAATAAGTATTTAAGAGCGAAGTCTATAGAGTTTACTCAGTCATATATCAGCTTTGAGTCCATAATTTAAACTTATAGTCGCAAGCTTAGCATTCACTTTGCTTGTGATGAGCTAAATTCAAGTGGTCAAATCCAATGATTTACGGAAAACTTGGGTATTACTTATGCGAATTAAAAAAATGGGGTGTGGCTATGCATGACACGGCCGTTTGTTGTACGTGAATACGTCTTTTAACGGGCGATATTCTCTGTATAAATTATTATTATTTATGTATGTCATAATTATAATTTCCACGTTTTGTTTATGATGGCAGTTGGTCTAATTAACGGGTTCATGAAAACAATCAACTAAAGAAATAATTACTGTGTTACAACTTTATTAATTATAGGTCTGTGTGATCCGCTCGGCCGCATTCACTTTTTTACGTTGCTAATACGGTTTGACTCGGTCATATAGTATTTTATTGGTATCCTTCGATTGGTTTTGAGATTGTCTTTCCAACCCTATACGATTTCTGTATTTCGATTTGGCATTTCGACGCGTATAGGCCGACATTATATATTTCTTTATTTTATCACTTTAGCTATATAGTGGTATAATTTAGTTTTGGATGTAGAGAATAGATTCGAAACTACATTTATAGTAAACTGTATCCCCCGATTTTTTTTTATCATTAGATTTTTTGAATTGCCGCTGTTAGGTAGCAAATTTAAAGACGAATTCACGTCAAAATGTGACGAAATAATAATGCAACAGTGGCATTTATATACTTTTTTGATTATCATTATTACTTGATTCTCATTGGCTTGATCCTTCATTGCATAAATGTCAAGAAGTTGTTTCATTCTCGGTTGACTTGTTTCTTTCATTTTTTTTCAATATTGTATCAACATGCCAGGCCAATTTATTTTTTAGAATTAAATAAATTTTACAGACTCGAAGCGGTAATGATGCAAAGCTAACCATAAGGTTAGTGTAATTCATTGGAAACCTAAGATTGCGCTGAGTAACTACTCATGTAAGTTTAGGCTCAGCTAAGGATCGATTTAAGTCAATTTAGATTTATATTTTCGCAATTGCACATTTACATTTCATCAAACTTACAGAAGATCTTTACACAAACAGCTCTTTGTGTTACGCCTCATTTTAATTCTCATATATTTTAAGATATTCATTGAGATTCTATGCTGTTAAGAGCATTTTGATCTCCGTTTTGATTTACGGTTAATAATCAAGTGGTCACGATTCAGTCGAACATTCGAAAGTGTTTGAAAATGAGCTCTATCAAGGTGGCAGTGAAAATAAACAATATTCAATAAAAATTCAACAAAAGGTAATTTCGTATTAAGTGCGCCACGCTCGCCGATCGCTGCCGCGGCCGACTCGCGTTATCTTTTTTCGCAAGTCAAACCTAACCCAATACACCGTGGGGTTTTAGTCCGTGCGACTCGGACATAACCCACCCTCTCCCCCGGGAGGGTGGCGTATCCATAAGGGATTTCCCCACGTAAAAAAAAAAAGGTAGACTTGTAAAACAAAGGTAGTGCAAGCCGGCCGCGGCAGCGGTAGGCGAGCGTCCTGCGTTATCGTTAATAGGTATGTACCGTTTTGTATATTACCACTTTGATGATTTTTAAGTATAACAAAACAGTTTCGTCTCGGTTTAGATTGGTTAGACTTGCGTAAAAAGATAATGTCAGCCGGCCGCGGTTTCGATCGGCGAGCGCCGTGCATTTAATACGAAAGTACCCAACAAATTTCGTAGCTAATTAGATATATATTTAATTGAATTGATAGAGCTTCGAAAATGGCTGTTGCATGAAAGAAAGACATTTATGTAAATAATCATTTTTTTATAAAATACCTTTGCAATTAAGTTAAGTTCTCAATAAAAAAAATTATATACGTGAAGTTTATTTATTAGTATAAATAACAATTGTGGTTTATCAATCAATTATATATTCATGATGTATTCTATTCCATTCCAATCGCCGAAAGCCACGCCGCGCCGGGTGCTCTATGTCTATGTGCGAATATTGATTTTTATCATGTGCTTTTGCTTTTATTATATGCTTTTATTTTCCCGAATAAAGCTGTATTAGTATAGTGAAGTAGGTCCAAGCGGTACTCATTATCTGAAACATATTCAAAATATTAATTTTTATATCAACTGTGCTCAAATCACTAAGTTAATCGCGTTTGATTTTAAAATATGGAAACAACTATCAAGGCATTGAACTTAAAAAAATCTACACAAACTTTGCATAACGATTCGACTTGTATACGAGTAGTATCTTGTTGGCATATGTATTCACAGTTCAGGCCTTCTCTTATCGAAAATTCCAGAAGTTAGCTAGTTTAAGCAAATAATATTTTGAGCTCAAATCTTTTTTTCATAATTATATCTTAGCTATGCTTAAATACTATAGATGGCGCTGTCGTCGAGATCTAGATATTTGTAAATTTTTGCGACGAAATTTTTCTGTATTAATTTTGGACTGTCATCGTCATTTCCCGTTATTTCTAAATTCAATATATTTAATGTGTTCCTAATGGGTCCGATAATTAGGTATACTAAATATATAAAGTTCTATATTACACTGTATTTTCTTTTATTATTTATTTACCTTAGAAAATGAGCTAAATGTCAAATTAGAAAAACCTAATGCTGACAAATAGCTTGGACGCTGCGCTCTGAAAATAAAATGAAAACACAGTAATATTTTGAAACTTGAATAGAACTGAGAAAAGAAAATATTACAAAGGTTACAAATACATAAGTGTAAGTATGAAGCGATGATGACGCACCGCTGAACGCAGATGCACTCAGGCCGTACACTTAGTATAAGTCCAGAGTGAACGTTATAATCGAACGACGAGCGTGGCGTCGCGTGCGGCGTTCGTTTCAAACAGATGCATTAAGACGTGAGTGTCCTGAGAGGCGTTGTACAAGAAATAAGTGAAGATAAGTTAGAAAAGCTGTGAATGGTATGAAAAGCGGAAAAGCCGTTGGGCCAGATGGCATACCGGTTGAAATATGGAAGTTTTAAAAAGTAGATGGGTGGATGTGGCTGACTTTATTTTTTAATAAGATGTTGCTAGAGGACGCGATCCCAAATGAATGGCGCGATAGCGTAATAGTGCCTATCTTTAAGAATAAGGGTGATGTGCAGGACTGTAACAATTATCGAGGAATAAAGCTGATGTCACACAGTTTACCTTACATTACCTACCATACATTTAATCAAAATCTGCATGTGAGTCTTAAAACAGTGAACACGGAATATGAACATAACACGTACAAAATAAGAGAATGTTTTTAAAACAAAGAAAATGTAAGTAAAATAAACATTTAAATATATTTTTTCTAGTAGAGGCCAAAAAAACACAAAGTAATATAACAAATTTGAAACGTAAACTATTACAAAAAAAAAAGCATGCGATAGAAAGGATAATGTTGGCCTACGTTAGTTCTTGCTAATGGTAGATTAAAAGTTTGTCTATTAAATAAACGACTGCCTATACGTGGGACACTGACGGGTAATTTTTGAAGAAAATCAGGAGATTCTATGAAACCGTGTAATAATTTGTAAAACATTATATCAGCCATCTTTGTACGAGTCTGTAACGTTTTCTTTTCTTAATACGCTAAACATTAACGTTAATAATAGAAGCTATCATGAGAATTACAATTAGGCAAGAAGCAAAAGTATGAAGAAAAATAAAAATAAATGTGGTCGAAATCTATTCAATGATATTATTATTTTGTTTCATTACAATAAACTGTGCCATCATTGCAATTTTAAATATTTGTGATAAAATCTCGACAGGCTTTTGAAAATATAAACGTTAATCCAATCAAAACAAATAATATAAACAGAATAAGCGACAGCGAGTTTTAAATGAAATGAAATGAGAATTCTAATACTTAAGCTCTTTTCACGTAGAACTCATTAAGGTAACGGACTTTGATTAAAAAAAGGATAATCCGAGATTTATATCAGCAGGATCTCATATCAAGGATATTACTAGCTGTCAATATTGTACCATAAAAGTGTAGTCATCTCAGAACCGATATAATAGAAGACATTATATGAATTGTATAAAATCACGACTGATAAAGTAAATCGAATCTTTAATTTGGTAATTGAAAAAAGAAGTTAAAGGTGTTATTGTCTATTGGTCTTACAGGCCTTTACATTAATCAAAGTTTAGCCTTGATTGTATAGATAGTTGGCAAGTGATAGGATATATTTTTTAGGATAAGGGAAGTTATAGATACAGTTCATTTCTAAAGGACATATAAAAGTATAAGCTTCAAAGCCTGAAAGGTACTCGTACTAATTTGTCCTTATATTGTAATACTAGCGTGTAGAGGAAGAGGAAGAGTAGAGGAAGACCGAAAAAAGGATGGATGGATTGTGTGAAAAATGATATGTGTGTAAAAGGTGTGATGACTGATATGACATCTGATAGGCGAGCGTGGAAAAGGAAAACATGTTGTGCCGACCCTACTTGGGTGGGATAAGGGTAAGAAGATGATGATGTCCTGAGAGGCGCGCGACGCCACGCTTGACGCTCGATTATAGCGTTCACTCTGGACGTACACTAAGTGTACGGCCTGAGTGCATCTGCGTTCAGCGGTGCGTCCAGCGGAGCGTCCAGCGTCCAAGTGCGACGCTCGCGCGCCCTTCAGGACAGTCACGTATTAATGCATACGTTTGAAACGTACGCAAAAACTTTGCAACTGAATCTGAGCTTTCGGTGAAGGAAAATATTGTGATGGAACTATAGCATGGCGGTAGGGCTTTTCTAAGTCCGCCTGACTAGCTACCACCTTCAAGTTGAAAATCTGTCGGCAAGCACCTGTTAGCGTGTTCCCGCAGCTGCAGTTGAGAGCTGATCTCCCTCTAGGTTAACGTGTTTATCGTCTTAGACCATATTGTCATTGAACATCAGACACGATTGTGGTCAAACACAAAAGGGGTATAAAAAATTATCTAGGTGTTATACATTTAAAATTTTGTTTTAGAAGTAAGAAAACAGAGATGCGTTCACCTGAGCATTATCAGCATTATTAGTTTCCGGACTTTGTTATCGCTTTCATACCAAGCACTTCTATACGCGGCTTCAGCTATATCGCTACTCTGTAATAAATATAACAAGGGTTAGTTAATATTATATTTTGGAAAGGTAACACAATCATATTTAATGTTGAAGCTTTAAATCTTTGAAAAATGTTCGAATGCTTGGTTACCCTGTGTAAAATTTATGGCAACCAATCTTCTAGTGGATTATTACTGCCATTGTCGAGTAGGTAATGAAATTACAAGTTTCTTGTTATAGTTTCATTGAACTAACAAAATGGTGGCCGTCATGTTAGAACTTTCCAGGGAGTTTTTGTGGCAAGTCAGAATCCATGCTCCGTGTATTATTTCCGATCACAAACCATTCCTCTCAACAACCACCATAACCTTACCTCATTCACTAATCCATCTACTCTCCGGTAAGAGTGTCGAGCAGGAGCGATCTATTATCTACCTACTGCGCTCGTCAGCCCACTTGCCAAGCGTGGCGAGTATGGCAAATCCACCAAATTAATGAACAGCACTAGAAAAGCGGTATCTATAATAGCGACACGTTATGATGGCTGTTTCCAAACTGCATTGGAAGGAACAAATTGCTGTTCTTTATTATCAATAGTGGGATTAGTTTTAAAATTTATGGTTTTTTAAAGATCGAATTTTAGGACACAAAATTAATGTAGTACACTGATTTATACATTATGTATATATTTGTAATTAACTACTTCTATATCTATTTGTATAATATGGTCCCATGAACAAATCTTTTCAGGTTTTTACTAACAAAAAACAGCGCTGTTTGACAGTACCCTTAATGGATTATAATTATTTGTATCTGTGTAGTTATTTACAATTGCCATTTATATATTCCAAAATTGGAAATTAT
Organism: Antheraea pernyi; assembly: GCA_015888305.1. Classification (NCBI taxonomy): domain Eukaryota; kingdom Metazoa; phylum Arthropoda; class Insecta; order Lepidoptera; family Saturniidae; genus Antheraea; species Antheraea pernyi. The sequence goes on along the minus strand of MU159460.1, from coordinate 183,667 downwards.
ATAAGTATTTATACCTTATATGTATATATAGAATCGCTGGCTAACACAACTACTACCGGCAAACTCGCGTCAATGCAGGCAGCATTTGATCACAATCTTTTTTCGAAAATAAATCAACTACATTATTGTAATGTGTCAAAACGGCCATCATAGCGTGTCGCTATTATATTCGAACAAGCGTTAGGCAGCAATTCAATGACAGTGTCGCGACTTTTCGTTTATTGAAAGCTGAAGTTCACTGTACAATTAGAAATAATGTCCATGCAACCCGTCAATAAGATTAAAATGTACCCTTTTAAAGATTTTAAATAAGATTTTTTTTTTGCAATACAAAAGAAAAACGATATAATATATTTATCTACCGTGTCACTTAAAACTTGTCCGGCGAGAGAGAAAAGAAATATAACAATGATGAAATTTAAAGCTGTCATCAAGTTTATAATAGTCTCTGCCAGCCCGCCATATACCTGCAATAGAATGGACATATGTTAAGGATTTAATATATATAGAATACGTTTTAATCACTTGCGACCTCATCACTAACGGGCATAACTAGCAAATGTATAAAAGAAAAAAATATATAAAAGCGATAAAAATTTAAAATATTACTAACCACTGTCAGAAATGCAAAGAAACAAATTGATACTGATGAGGAAGCCATATGTATGAATATAACTACTCCAAATATATCGCTCACATTGCTCGCTAGTCTGAAAACAATGCAGCTTTAAGTCCTATGCGTGCCCTTTTAAAATTAATGTTTGTAAATTGTAATCGGTTTCATTAGGGCTGGAGGTTTGCACCAGAGATCAGCTTTAAGCCCTTATTTATTTATTTTCGATGCCATCAGACATACAGGAGAAGGCACCGTGGTGTATGCTGTTTGCCGATGGCATTATTCTCGTTGGAGAAAATGCTACCGAGATCCAGGCTAGGATAGGAAAAAGGCGGAAAAACCTAAACTGCGTGTACTGCTGCTGCTGCGGCTGAAGATTAAGTAGTACTGAACTGAACATGTGTATGTTAGCCTGTGTTTACAGCCTTATTCGCTGGTTTGGACTAGTTGAAGAGTGATGAATAAAATTAAATGTAAAACTGACTCAAACTCGTGTTTAATATAATAAAAATACGTGTGCATAATACAAAGATCGGAAACGAACAGAACTTATGGAACGCCGCGCCCTCAAACCACATCCGACGCGGTTTTGCCAATACATTATTAAATTATGTAATTTATGTTGGTTCCCAACAGCCTGCTCTATTTTCGGCAACTTGGTTCAATGGTCCAAAATGAATGCGGGTTAGATAAGGACGCGAGGAATAGAATAAAATGCAGCATGGATGAAATGACGAAAGTTGTCTGAGGAGCTTATGAACTTCGAGGGCAATCGTGACCTTGAAATTCAACGGGAAGGTGTATAAAACTATACTATAAAAACAGTTGTGTTATATGGATCTGAGAGCTTGGCAACAAAAGAGACGGATGAAAAATATTACATGTGGCAGAGACACGAATATTGAGATAGATGTGTGGTGTAACCAGAATGAAGATTAGGAACGAGTATATCAGAGGAAGTTTTAAATTTGAGTTGAGAGTACATTGAGGAGTAATAGAGAAATTGAGTTAGCATAGTATGAGCATGTCATGAGAAGAGACGTTAAAAACCCCCTTGAATTATGTTATTTTGATTTACATTTAAAATAAAAAATGATGTATTAGAAAGAAAGAAAGAAATAGATTTATTGCCATAGTACAAGTGTCCAAAAAAACCTTAACTAAAAAAGTAAAACTATGAAAAAGGGACCTAGCGTCAGACACGTAAAAGACACGATATATTTTCTGTCATGATTAAGGTGGGAACCTCCAAGTTTAGTTCTGGGGCCCTGACATATGCTAATTTCATATATACTTTTATTATTTAATAATATGTGTATCCACACTCCAATCCTTAGCATCAGGTTACGTGTTTACGACATGATTTCACAAATTTAAAAAAAAAAGATTTTAAAATACTGCTCTCACCCACTTCTTTCACATTTTTTCAGATCATAAGCTATTTTAATATAAAAGTAGCAGTCAATTTTTTTTTACATTACGGCTATTTCACTGGTGATAAATGAACACCTGCTAAATTCTATAATTCGTGGCTGACCTTTTTGGCTGAAATGAAAAAATAATGATACAAATTCATAAATAGCATTTAACAAGTTACTTATCATTTCATACGAAAAATAATTTTGATTTTACATACCATGCCAAGTTCCATGTCAATATCATTCTAATACCAAATAGTTAACTAAAAATATATCAATAGCGTCTTAAATTACCTTAGCAACCTCTGATGAATCAAAACAATCATCTTAATTCGTTGATAACTCCCTTCATCCAAAATGTGACGCTGTCTTTTTACTTCACTGTCGTCGCTAACTTCTATAGCATTCTCCAAGTCTATTTGTAGAAGACGAAATAGTAAACTAATGTCTAAGGTGAGGATAATGATTAATAAACCAAATGGATAATACAGGAACAATTGTGATGGAGCCGCTGAAAGATAAAGGAAAGTTTATTTCACCTTTTAACTTACAAAATCAGATTGCTTACTTTGACGGACAAAGTAAGATCTTTATTGTAAAAGTAAAAACTCTAAAGCTTCATTATCAGCTTGTAAGAGACCCACTGCAGGTCCATAGGGCTCTTCCCGAAGGAAGGTATGCGAATAATCACCACGCCAGCCCACGACGTATTGGCAATTTCAAACTCTGAGAAATCCACAGTTCTATGTTTTCCCACATACAATAATAGTACTACAAGAACGTATCTCAGGTTCAGGATTCTTCACAATGTTTTTCCTTCACTGTCAGACGATAGTGTTACCAATTTAAATTATTAAAGGTATGCGAATTCCGAAAAATTCGTTTGTACATCCCATCCGAACCTACGGACATTGAATTGATATTCCACCGGTCAAACCACTAGATCACCACGGCTTTCTACTAAAGCATCAACCATTTGCAAATCGACAATTTCTAGTACAAAGAGAAAATAACAATTGTGTGCTTCCATTTATTTTTCTTTAAAATATTTTTGGCCATTGCGAAAATTGTTTTCATAGAATCAAATAATTCATATTTCGAATTCATGTGTTCGAATATTTTGAGTAATTCAAATTATTCTGTACTGGATATGACTATATTAACAGTGTATAATCCAATATTATACCAAGATGGAAGCCAGTCATGACTTTGTCTACTTTTTTATCTTTGTAAATGATGCCACATTATTTGTGTAATATCTTTGTGTAACTAACGCTTTATGCAGGTCGATATTGCTCACAAATTGCAGGGTATTTTTTATGAGACTACTTGACCCTTATCATTATATTTTATTTCTATACAAGTTATTTCTAATATATATGCTATAGTACTATAAAGTTTCATCGAATTCTGATTGACTTTTTGCTTGGAAGAGTAATCAGCATTTGTGCATCTTCACAAACTATTTCGTTTATCCACTAATACGGTCTAAAATTTGTTCTTCAAAGATGAAATAGGAAGGTGATACAGCAGCTAAAATTTCTGTTATTCAAAATGTTCCATTGTAGTGTATTTGGTATAGAACGAAATTAAAGCTTAAATTATTTTTCTGTAATTTATGCTAACGAATTACATAACTGTATATTTCATATTGGTTTTATATCGGCTTCAAAATAAAAACTTAGATTATGTATCAGCCATAATAATAATGTAAATTAAAGTATGCACTATTTTATAAAAACTTACTCGTAAAAAGATTTTGTTGTTTTATTTGCAGAGTCAGTGCCTTTGCGGCGTGATTAGGCGGTAAAATTTACAGTATGCGCCAATGCAAACAGAAGACAATTGGCAACTAGGCGAAAATTTTCTAAAATGATAACTTTTACATCTCGTCTACATTCTTAAACAGTAGCTTAACGGCCACTCTGTCCACACTGGCTTCTATACTAACATACATGGAATAAACTATATAATACTCACTGCATATGACTTCCCAGAAATAAGTTAGAAGGAAAATAAAAATTGAATCGGGTTTCGAGGATTCAAATGGGAAGTAATACTTGTCCACGCCACGATACATGTTGTAGAAAGAGACCAACAGCGGCATAATTTCGAATATGGCTATATTTATTAATATAAATAAGAAATACACTGAAAATTAATCGACTTTAATTAGTAAAGTAATACGTAACGTATGGGTCGGATGGGTGAATATTTTCGGATTGGTTGTGAGAGAGTGATGATATCCACTAAGAACTGTTTACTACTCAGGGTGGGTTAGTTTGAAATAAGCTGACTTGAATGAGTCGAGATGTAAAACATCCATTTAAAAGCGAAACATCGCACAAACTTACAAACACATACAAATCACCTAATCACATAGAACTTTCGCACATCATCGCCGTACCTGCAAAAACTGACAAATAGAAACATAATTTTCAGTAACAATAAATAAAAACTGAGTTTGCATACCTATTAAAGTATTTAAATGTAAACAAACTAGTCTTGAAAGATATTTTTGCATTTACTTGTTTTTTTTTATTTGCATCAAATTATGCCTTTAACTCATTTTTGTAGGTGGTAAAGCTACGCTGAAATTATTACTGGTTTCAGCATGAAAGGGTCGGCTCGTCCGGGGAAGTACCACCCACTCTCAGAAAACCGCCGTGAAGTGAAAAAAAATAGTGCTTGCATTGTTGCGTTTGGTTCTGACAGTGAGAGCGCCGGAGGCCCACTTCCCCTCTCCCCCTCCCCCCAACACAGGTTGGCAACGCACTTGCAACTCCCCTAATGTTAATAGTATCTATGGACGGCGGTGATAACATAACATCAGGTAACCCGCCTATTCGTGTGCCACCTTTGATATAAAAAAAAACAAATGTTCGTCGGATATTGCAGACGCAACAACGAAATGCGACAGATGAATAACAAATTACTAGGAGCGACTTTGAAAAATATGTAATTATAAAATGATATTGCCTCAGTGATATTGGGCGAGAATCCACTTTCGATTTGGTAACAGATAAGATTAAAAATGTACTCTGAAATACGTTAAATTATGAGGTTACGACCAAGTCTACATTAGAATAGTCTACATTATTATTATGAAACATATTTTTAATACAATCTAGAAATCTCATCCGTCGTGTCCAGTTCTTCACAATAACTGCCTTTTTATGATTGTCATTCAGATCTTTAGGCCAAATATTGCCTATTTCAATCATCATCTCCCTTAATTGAACACGTTTTGTGGCCGCTATTGTCATCTTTATTGCGACTGTGAGATAATAAAAAAGATTAATTAAAATATAACAGAAATTAAGTTTTATGATAGTTGCAGTAATGGGGTCACTAAGTACTTTTTGGCAAGCAATCTCGTATTTTTTTTTTCGAACTGACTACGCTATTGACCAAGCAAGGTCTTAACAGCTTCACCGGACTACTAAGGCGAGCGCTTAAGGCACTCAGCCGATTTTACTTTGACAACTAGCTCAAGGGTGCGCGGCACACCTCGGCTTTGGCTGTTGCCTGATACAAGCGATTCGCGACCTATCTGAGCTAACCTAAGCTAAGCTAACTATTCATACATATATGAGTTGTTGAAACATATATGTGTACCAAGCATACATACCTCAACAACCCTTATATATATTTCGTATCGGATAATATTCTAAACTATTTCAGTTTGATAAGGGAAAAAATAAAACCCTTCCACCTTATTATGTGTAAGCGTGTATGCGTGCACGTGTGTGGAGGTGATATGTGTAATGTTGTCGCAGTGATGTAAGATTTTGTGTCACTGTATCGCGCGAGCAGCGTACTCAAGGGCTCCACGCCGAGGGAACGGACCTAGGCTTGAGCCGTTGCCGAAGGGGGCCTAGTCTGGTGTGCGAGAGCGAAATTTACCCCCAGACCACGGCGGCGTGATCTGTGGTTACGCGGGCGTGGGCATGAGCACGCTCTGTTTGGAGATACAGGCTAGTACTGATCGTTCACTGCCGTTATTTCATCGCGAGGGTCGGTAAAAATATGTCGCGGACGTCAGCGCTAATGTATATATATTTAAGCTATCGGTAACAGTAAGTACTTTTTCTGGATGAAAGTTACCCTGTGTTTTTTTTT
>MU159460.1:161669-173963 GCA_015888305.1 Antheraea pernyi | reverse complement strand
GCGTGGGCGTGAGCACGCTCTGTTTGGAGATACAGGCTGGTACTGATCGTTCACTGCCGTTATTTCATCGGGAGGGTCGGTAAAAATATGTCGCGGACGTCTTTTACAACGCGTGAACTGAACCGTGAAACTGTGGAACAATCTCCCGGCCAGTGTGTTCCCTCCTTCCTATAGCATGAGGTCCTTCAAGCGTAATATGAAGAGGTATTTATACAGGCCGGAATGACAACGGCGACGGCCGATAACTTTCGACCAATGGCGTGTCAGTTCATTAGTAACACCCCCGATGTAATCAACGTGTCTGTACTTTTAGATTACGGCCTGAGTGAATCTGCGTTCGGCGGAGCGTGCAGCGTACAAGAGCGACGCTCGGGCGGCCCTCACGACACTCACGTATTAATGCATCTGTTTGATTCGAACGCCGCACGCGACGCCACGCTCGACGCTCGATTATAGCGTCCACTCTGGACGTACACTTATATATTTGCGTTGTTGTATACGTAAGAAGGCTATTCTTTGGAGCTTAGCTGCAGATGTGAGAATACGTAGTTCGATTTACAATCTTAAATTCGTAAATAATTTGTAATTATAATGCTTATACCATCCACAGGCTTGTAGTTTATCTTCTTCTTACCCTTATCCTATCTAAGTAGGGTCAGTACATCTTTGTCATATTGTGATGTATGATTTAGCTTAACGATCAGCCGCCTGACTGACATAAACCATTCTTGGTATTATTGAAGTGAAACTTCTTTAGGCGCATGAGGGTAAAATGTTTACAGATGTAACGTCACGCAGGTATGCAACGGAAGTGACGTCATTTGCAGTAAACGCAGATTTTTAAAGAGATTTATAAAATAATTATTAATAATTTAATTTATTAATTTAGATTTATTTTTATCAAGACTTATAAATTAGTTCGCCAAAGAAGTTTCACTTCTGACATGTGTACTTTATACGCACGCACTTTTTTTTGTACCACTATATCTTTATGATTATTCTATATAATTAAGAGGCCTGATAGGTACATCTTTTTCTCTGTAGGCTTTAGCTTTGGTAGGCTTTTATAGTATCTGTTTGAGCGCCTCTACCGTTCGTTTTAAAAACAAAGTTGTTCAATATATACCTATTCTTATTTTTAGGTAACAGAAAACTAGCCAACTTTAGATTGTTCACGACGACTAATACCGTAATACTAGATTTCTAATCAATATACGTGTTTATATTAATGATATTATAACTAAAGATACGTTACGTACATGATATTTTGATAAAACAAATGGTACGATAACGCACGCATACGTAAAGTAATATTGCGACGCCACACTGTCTTAGATGAAATGTGGAATTAAGATGGCATATTCTCAATATCGGTGGTGAAAAAGTAATATATGTTGCTTATACGGGCGTAATAATATGTAGGTAGCATAAATCGTTGATATTTTATACAAGTTACATTCAAATTACTTCATTAGTTTCTAGGTGTTAATAATCCTATTCTATTATACAGATTATTCAGTAAAAGAAAGGTGTTGTTGTGAAACAAACTTTATAATTTAAATACAATTACTGACCTGAAGCAGTTTGATCGCTTTGCGGGCAATTCTGTAATAACATGATATTAGAATAGAATTTCTAATACTGTAAAAGTCACATATTGCGTTATAATACATGGCATTTAAAACGTTTGACTCTACACAGACAAAAATGATAAAATCTTCGATTAAATACATGTTTCATGAATTTTACAACTGCGACCATATGTATAAAGTAATTGGACACAAAAGAAAACCCCATAAGTAAATGTGAATTATTAATTTCTCTAAAATATATTTATAAAGCATAATGTTCCAACCTGCAATAAAAAGACCGATTCTCCGAGAAAATATAGGGATACAGAAGATATGTGGTCACCTATGTTATTGATACGAGTCGTTTTAATATAATATTTTTGATATTGCAGCAACCATCGCATGAAATTCGTACTGGATGGACTTTGTGAGTTTTTAAATTCGTTATACAAATGCTTATGCGAGCTTTTCTCTGAATTGTGTTTTAATCATTGACATACAAAAACCCAAGATGCAAACTTAACGTCTCACAGCTGGCACACAAAAATGAGTGCATCATTTTGGACTATGCAGTCATTTTAAATAATCTCGCGTCGCCTGCGTCCTTGCAAAAACAACTTTAAATAATTTACGTAAGGTGTAATTTGCAAAATCATAAGTTTATCGCATAACTATTACCACGTACGTATATTGGGGTGTTATTGCGGCCGGTTTAATTTCTATTCGACATTATGCGTCTTAGTTTTTTATATGTCAAAGGTTTTAATAATTGTAATTCAAATTGACAGTATATCAAGATAGCATTGAGACTTCATTAACACCACTTTCCATCAGGAACTTTTGCATATTTAATGAGAAAAGTGTTATTTCCTAACTGCCATATTTGTGGAAAAAATTGATGATGAAATGAACCAAGAATAGCACCGAAAGACTGTCAACTAAAAGTCAACCGCAGCGTCACCTACCAGTTCCAGTTGTGAATCTAAACCGTTCTTGAATCGACCTGAACACACAAAAACACATCAAAATCTATCCAACCGTTTCAGAGTTCAGTACATACACACGAACAGAAGGATTAAATATGTAAAGATAGAGGTCTGCCATTGTGCGTACATCACTCAAAGACTACTCGATATAATATTTCGATCATTCTTTTTTAGTTTTATTTCTTAAACACTTGGTCCTTATCTAAAAAAATATAATGATAAATTTATTTCATAATATAAATTAATAAACTCTGCAATTTTTATAAGCACTATGCGTTTAGTGATGTTAGTTTTCTTGCCGTAAAGTGAGGCAAACGGTGTAGTGTTTATGTTTTCTCCTATACACGTATTATGTTATTAGGATAATGAACAACGTAAACGGAATAGCGGGTATCAGTTATTCCATTATACAAACGATACAACAAGGAAAAAGAGTAAAAACGATTATAAAAATAACTGTACTTAACTATAAATTGGTAACAGTAGGTATAACATTTTAGACCAGACAGTTGAAATAGCATTCGTAAATATTCAAGCTTCCGAGAAATTCTTAGCCTGCCGGTCATGTACAGCATTCCTTACACACGATAACTTTGTTATAGGTAAATGTTACATGTATTATTTTTACTAAAACAATCAGAAAATATCGCGCCAGAGAAAAAATCTTTACAGTTAGATGTTTTTTTATACCATGCTTTGCTTTTATACTATACCTGTTCCCGGGAATTCGTCCGCTTGAGCAACTTTGGCTTACTAGTTACTTTGGGCAACACTAACAGCAGCGAAAGCTCTCAAAATGAAAAAATATCCGCTTTTGTAACGCTCTTCATCGGTGCTCCGCTCGTATTGGTCTTAACGTGATGATATATAGCCTTCCCGATAAATGAGCTATCTGACACTGAATTAATTTTTCAAATCGGACCAATAGTTTCCGAGATTAACACGTTCAAATAAACAAACCATCCAGCTTTATAATATTGGTATAAATTTTGTTTTTTTTTTACAGAATAAAATAACTGCACTATTCTTTTAGGTCAGTAAATACTCCGAACAGCAGTCACTGTCGATAGGAAAGGATTTAACCAACAACCATTGTCGTCATATTAGGAAATCGAAATATGTCTGATAGTGACAAAGAAAGATAAAAAAGTAAAAAAAGATTATAAATTCCTTACACAAATAATTATTTTGTGAGGGATTCAAACCCCCAACACTCATTGCTGCCTGCGGCAACAGTAACGCAATCGCTTCAACCACTGCGCCAATCGTGCAGTGAATTCCGAACTAAGCCTAGCTTGTATTATGGAACTGAACAGCGAATATATCAAACATATATTTACAATTATACTCATAATACAAATCAGCCATGTACGGGGGGGGGATTGAACCAGTCAATTCTGGGCATGCTAACACAAATGCGCCACAAGACCAGTCAAGGAAAAGTAAAAGGTCGCATGTACTACTTCTTATGTTCGCTTACCATCAGACATATTATACGTATACCCGTATACAACCATCGTGTTATAAAAATTACATGATAAATAAATACAAAAACGAAAAATTCCTAAAATTGTGTAAAAATATTTTAATAAACCATTTCATGCCCAAAATTTAGTGAGAAAATTAAACAAAAAAAGGTCAATAGCATAGTCAGTTCGAAAAAAAAAAAAAACCGTACACAACCATCGTGGTACAAAAATTGCAGGTTAAAAAAATATAAGAACGAAAAATTCCTAAAATTGCGTAAAATATTTACACAACATATAACATTTAATTCTTCTATAGATGATTTTTTTTTTAACTTTATTCATATATTTACAATTATACTCATAATACAAATCAGCCATGTACGGGGGGGGGATTGAACCAGTCAATTCTGGGCATGCTAACACAAATGCGCCACAAGACCAGTCAAGGAAAAGTAAAAGGTCGCATGTACTACTTCTTATGTTCGCTTACCATCAGACATATTATACGTATACCCGTATACAACCATCGTGTTATAAAAATTACATGATAAATAAATACAAAAACGAAAAATTCCTAAAATTGTGTAAAAATATTTTAATAAACCATTTCATGCCCAAAATTTAGTGAGAAAATTAAACAAAAAAACACCATTTTGGAAAAGGTTTTCTTTGATTTATTCAACAGTTATTTATATTTAATAGTAATTCCCCGTTTCTAACACAACATATAACATTTAATTCTTCTATAGATGATTTCTGTTCGTCGACACGCAGCTAAGTTCAGACTTAGAAACATATATATTGACTCAAAAGGTCTGTATAAATAAGCCCTATAATTTATAGGGTTTAAAAATCTCGATATACCTAATTAGTATAAAAATAATAATACCAAAGCAATTTTGTTTATTAACAAGTGAAAAATTAAAACTCTATATATTTGACGTTAAAACTTTTACTTTATTTCAAATAGTTTTGTGTATTTACAACAAAATGGCGGACATTTTCAGCGGGAACTTTTTCCACTTAGCTGCAATGAACTCGGCGTACGGAACCGCAATACAAATAATACATAAACATAGAAAGAATAACAACAATAATTCGATTTGACGTCACAGCCGAGTACACACTATCGAAATAATACACAATATGTGTTGTAGGACGGACGTGTGTACTCTATAACAACTGTTTCAATCATGTGTTATTAAAATTTGTATTCTGAGCTAATTATGTGTTGTATAACAGAAGTGTGTACCTGATTTTATTCAATTATATATTATTTAAATCTGTATTATGTGCCAATTTTGTGTTACACGACTAGAATGTATGTGCTGTGGATTTTTTAACATCTACTTCCATTATTTGTCATTAATTAACATAATTAATTTACTTGCTTTAAAAAGAACTGTCTTTAAAAAAAACTGACCCTTCAGCGGATTTTTAGGAATCGGGTCTCAAAAAAGCGGATCATGTTTTTAAACATCTAGCCATTTTTTTAAATCACTATTTTCGTTGTTCAAGTTTTTAAATTTTTGTAATAAATACGGTGTTTTTTTTTAACTTATGCTGCCAACAGTCTGTTGACCAGAGCGTCATAAGGTATATTCGAATAGATAGAATTATTCGAATATTCGTTTTTAGCGTAGATAGAGCTTAAATCCCTATGATTTTGGACAGTTCAGGAGCTAAGGTCCATTAAAATCGCTTTTTTACATTAATGTTGTGTTGTATGAAGAAAGTGTGTACTCGGCTTTACCTTGACCTTTCTTTTATTTATTCATTTACAAGTAATTCTAAACAGATACATTTGGTTTGGCGAAGAGACTAAACTTTTTTGGGTGCGAATCAGTTCTCTTAAATTAATAAAAAAAAAAACAATTTAGATTAAAAAAAATAACAAAAAGAATATAAAAAAATTAAATTTATCTACTTATCTGTACTGTAATGCGTTTACCCATATTTTTATTAGAGACACGAATATATCAATTTTTACACATTTATAGTGGTTTTTTTTTACAATTTTTACACTTTATTTACAAATAATTCTAACTACCCACAGACAACGAAGCCGAGGCTTGTTTCGTATGGTTCAGACCGAGACTGATAAAAAAAAAAAAATTTGGACTCAATTTTTCTTCGTTAAAACATTCGTGCGAAGTTTATTCAAGGAGCCTTTTTTTAAACTTAAACTTTTGAGACACTTTTGTCGAAACAATTACGGTTAAAAGTATACTCTCGAGCTTACCTTTGCTCAATATGGATTTATTGTCTCGCATCCGTTATCGCATGTTTTGACGGAGGAATATCGATTCGACGACAATAAACTTTACTCGTCTAATTTGGTAACTTTATCGGTTACCGGTGAAGGAAAACATAGTGAGGAAACCTAAACCTGAGAAATGTTTTTGAAATAAAAAAAATGTGGTAAAAATTTTGTGACTGTGCATGTCTTTGAAGTCATCAAAATATCATAGGATGGCGTGAGATTTATTCCCACACATTCCATCTGGAAGATACCTTTGTCCCAGCAGTGGGACTGCTAAGTTTTACAATATTAGTTATTGTTAACCTTTCCTCAGTTCAGTCTCAGTCGAAACTCATTTAACAAACAAACAAACATCAAAGTTATTTACCTACTTATATACAGAGTGGTATATTAGCAAAATAAACGACATAACTGCTATACGATTATCAATAAGGAAACATTTATTTTAATTTTTTTTACATACAATTACAATGTACATACGACATGTTCATTTCTGATAGTACCTTATAGCTTAATATAAATTCATTAGTATTGGAAAACTTATTGGCGAATTGTCTTACGTTACATTTTTTTTATATTTAACTTCTCTTATTTATTCCTTCTAAACCTTGAAATAATAATAACAAGAACGGCTTATTCATAAGTCATTTTATATTAAGAGTTTTAAATGTAAAAGAGATTATGTGAATTGTATGGATGCTAGCTCTTAAATTTATTTCCCTTAGCATAACAAAGAATATCTAGACGGTTTCAAATTCATACTAAGCAATAATAAGATTGGGAGCCTTGTTTAATAAATTCTTTTTTTTTTTTATAACCCGTAATTTTTTTAATAAAAAGTGATTTCTTTTATTACTTTAAAATAAAATATACAAAATATAATAAGAAATGATGGATCGAACTGTTAAATAAATAACATATTCGAAGAATCAATTTTTTTCTACGAATGGATACAAAAACAAAACATTTTCACAAAACAAAAGTAACAACAAATTACCATGCTTTAAGTTCAAGTAAAAAAAAAAAAAGAATTATTATTAAACATGATTTAGACGACATAATTGACGTAAATAATATTAAAGTTTTGAGACATAAAACGAATAACACACGGCTCGAATTATCCGATGCATAATCAAAACGCACTTCCAGACAGGTCGATTGAAAAAAAGAAACAGTGTCACGGATAGAATATACATTAAACAATTGAACGTGGTATTTTTTTATTTTATTTTAAAGATTTCGACGTGACAGAAACAAAACAACGAGAATGTTCTAGATTGAAGAAAACATTGACTTTTACACTAACACGAGAGAATACTTCGAGGCCATTCGTTCGAACATCCTTATATCTCAAATGCAAAGGAACTTGTAAGTATATTTATAATTACTCGATGAAGAATAAGCTTACTCATGACGACAGTGCGAAGAATAAGTTTACTCATTATGACTCTGCGAAGAATAGGTTTACTCGGTATAACTCTTCGAAGAATAAGTTTACTCATGACTCGGTAAAGAATAAGTTTAGTCATGATAACTCGGTGAAGAATAAGTATACTTATGATTACTCGGTAAAGAATAAGTTTACTCATGATAACTCAGCAAATAATAAGTTTACTCATTAAGACTGCGAATAATAAGTTTACTCATTAAGACTCTGCGAAGAATAAGTTTACTCATGACTCGGTAAAGAATAATAGTCATGATAACTCGGTGAAGAATAAGTATACTTGTGATTACTCGGTAAAGAATAAGTTTACTCATTAAGACTCTGCGAAGAATAAGCTTACTCATGATAACTTGGCGAAGAATAAGTTTACTCATGATAACTCAGCGAAGAATAAGTTTACTCATGATAACTCAGTGAAGAATAAGTTTACTCATGATTACTCGATGAAGAATAAGTTTACTCATGGTGACTCGGTGAAGAATGTTCAGACTTCATCTCCCAAGTCCTGGACGCAGTTCTCGGCTATGGGTACGAATTTGTCCTCGATTTGCACCAGCAGGATGCTCTTGTCAACGTGAGACCTCAGCTTGGGGTCTCTGTGATTCGGTGTCCATTTGTGCACGACCTGGGTATGATAAAATTCCTACTTTTAATGAACGGTTACATAGTTTATAGCATTTCTAAGTTCGAACAGCGGCGAACTTAATGACACGAGGCATTTTCCTCCAGCTAACCAACGGTATTGTAATCAGATATGAAATTTTTTAGGTGTTATGTTTGTCCACGATGACCTCTAAAACTAGTCAACCGATTTTCATGAAACATTGGCATTTATGATGTAGTCCGGTGAAGCTGTTAAGACCTTGCTTGGTCAATAGCGTAGTCAGTTCGAAAAAAAAAAATTGACATTTATGTATAATTTGGTCCAACTTGAGAGATCCTATCTCTAAGTAACCAACTTATATTTTGATTAATCACCTCAATATTTTTTAATTACGAATTAAATGACTGTCAATGTTGATTATTGTTATTAATTGTAAGTTTCGTCAGTCTCAAACAGAGGGCGCTTTAACCTAGTTTGTTGACAGAAAATTGCACGACCGAATGTTATAGATATCTCATAGATGGCGCCACGTTTTAATTTTGAATTTCTTTTTCAACTCGAATCTATTTACTACGTAACCTCACATTGTCTGTATCAATATTGTCATGTGTCATGTATTATTTTAAATATATATAACATTTTAATTTAATTTTCCGTTCTTTTTTACGCTTTAACCTAGTTTGTTGACAGAAAATTGTACGACAGATTATTATAGATATCTCATAGATGGCGCCACGTTTTAATTTTGAATTTCTTTTTCAACACTAATCTATTTACTACGTAACCTCACATTTTCTGTATCAATATTGTCACGTGTCGTGTATTATTTTAAATATTTATAACATTTAAACTTAATTTTCCTGACAGTTTTTAGATGTAAATATTCTATCATAAATTTTTATAAAACATGTAGTAACTGAGCCACAGCAACGCGTAGCCGGGTCAGCAAGTATATATATAAATTATAAACGACTTACCAATCCATCCATCCCGGCCATAGGGACCCAACTTCCCCAGAAGTTCCTCCCCCCTCTTTCCCCGAGTCCGACCGTTTGATTTTAGTCTTTATCTCTTTAGTCTTCGAGTCCTTTTTAGCCTCCTTCTTTAATATCGATTCCTTGTTCGATAAGTCCGAGTAATGGGTCTCTTTGAGCGGTATCGATTCCGGTTTCTCTATGTATCGACCGGTCAATTCTCGGTAACTTTCCCTCTCGTGACGGATATCCTTGGACGGTTTCGATAAATCCTTCGACGTGCCTTCATTTACATAATATCTGGAATAAGGTTGAAAATTGTTAGAAATCCAGTATCGATTAAATATATATATATCGACAGTACTAAAATAATACCATATATATTGGTGTGAACCATACTACCATACTATGTACTAATGACCGATCATAGATCCGTACTATAATACTATTGGTCGAGAGTAGACCAATACAAACAATCCTTTATTACGATTGGACGCTTAACATTTTTGCATGTAAGCTTTATGATATAAATCATAGTGAATTCGTAACCATGAGAAGGTACTAATGACTTACTTTTTAGTACTATTGACCGACTATATTGACCAATACCCGATTATGATTGGTCGAGTGTGGATAACCACTACAAAGAATCCTTAATTAAGATTGATTAACATTTTGGTATTCAAAGTTTGAAGTATTAACTTATATTATTGATTCTCGTTTTGTTTCAGGTGATGGAACGATCAAAATAATAAAAATGGAGTTATTTTGTACGAAATAATAAAAAGGGGGTAAAGTTTAAAAAGAAAAAGATTCAAGAGTGAATATTTAGGCCGAAAAAAAATATGTAGGAAAGGACAGAGGGATACCTCGGTGATAAAGTATCAGCTTGCCTGGCGTTCCTGTTAGTGATGATTTTACAGTCGGGCAGAGAGAGCGATAGGTCCAGTGCTGTGGGGCAGAGCGCCAGGTCCTCGGCCGAGGACTCCACGCTGCCGGTGCAGCCTCCACCAGACCCTATACTGGATACCTGTTCATGGACCAATCTCATCATTAGTATAACCGTCACAGACTTATTAATCAGTACGAGTGCTCGTCAAGTGGTCGAACTTCGACCATATAAAAAAATAACATTTTTGTTTTTTAGAAGTTTATTGCGTCCAGTCTGTATTTTTTAAATAATCGATTTCGATATTTTCTATGTACACATCATTAGTATAACCGTCACAGACTTATTAACCAGTACGAGTGCTCGTCAAGTGGTCGAACTTCGAACATATAAAAAAATAACTTTTTGTTTTTTAGAAGTTTATTACGTCCAGTCCGTATTTTTTAAATAATCGATTTCGTTTTGTTTCCGTATACATCGATATATATAGATAATAAAATAAAGGTATAATATAGTGTTACGTACCCGCCGTAAAAGTAATAGTTATTTTCTTTCGTATATATTTTATTATTGTTTATTTTACATTTGCCTTCGGTATCTATTGTACTGTGATAAACATAATAAGGAGCATAATCTGTGCATAGTTCGTATAGGGAATGTGGTTGGCGGACCTTGCTGCACGCCCTTTGGTGCACGCGCACGAAAACCCGCGCCACAACGTCAATTATTCTAAATCGAATACAACAGTTCTCTGTGAGTGGTCTTACGTGAAAGTTACGATTTTTTTTCTTGGCGGTTTCACGAGCCCCAAAAGTAAAATATCCGCGACAATCCCTATCGTGCAATCGTGCTGTACACGGAATAAACAACCAGCGCCTTGGATACTCAGTATCAAGAATATTGCGGCTCGACACCTCGACGAGAAAGCAGGTACATGTCACCACACTATTCCTACGATACATATAAACATTCTGTTATGTAAATATAAAATATTCCTTACTTTAGCGCTAATTGCACGTCGGGGTGGATCTCGTGGTGCGCACTCCCAATTACTACCAGCTGAGCCCTGTAAAATCGATAAACTAGTGTCATGAGACTAGACTTAACTTCCGCAGGAACATCTATACATATAATAAAAATGTAAATCGAACGTGTTTGGACTATTCAGATTTTTGTGAAAAAAATTGTTGCAGGTGCCTAGCAATAAGTAATGAAATATATTTCAATCGTTTTTAGAAATGTCCGTTTGTTTGAACACATCATTGCTTTGCTAAAGTATATCCATTTATAGCATAACATGTAGTCTTTGTTTCATTAAAATCGGTTCACGCTATCAAAAGTTATTGTAATTTTAATGACAACGAGATTTAAGTATGAGAGAATAGTAGATAAGTTAATGGACTTCGTACATTCAGATGATTTTATTAGTCTCCATTTTTTTACATTAGGTTACATGCGGACGGAGTCGCGGGCACAAATAGTTTATTAATAAAGTAGTATATAAAACCGGTACCAGATATGACAGCGAGTATTTAAAACGTGGCAAAGTTTAACACAATCGCTCGGTATATTTGCAAATAATTGAACAAACATATGCATACTGCCCTCTGATGTAGGTTTTTGGGCATATACGAATATGAAAATAATATATGTGAATACAAATGCTTTAGCCCGTGATTTAACTAGCGTTATACTAACGCTATTATATATAACCGAAATATAGGTCATATATATATATGATCTATATTTCGGACTGAAAGATAGTCTATGACTTATTCTGTGCCTTAGACAACTTAACAATTGGGTAAGGCCTAACAATTTTTGCAGTGAAACTTCTTTAGAATCGTTGTGATTTCAAACCGGATGCAACGGAAAAACGACAGGTAAGAGACACAAATACAAAATTAGTGAGTCAGAGCGAGAGAGCAAATGTCGGTGTGTATGTATATTGCACACTGTTTAATACTTGCTTGTATTTGAGCATTTAACGTGTGTTAGTATATGTGAAAAGTACGTGAGCTAATACTACTGTACACTGTATGCGGCTGCGTATTACAGCTTTTTAGTAAGAAGTCAGCGTGGTGTGTTATT
>MU159460.1:149968-161503 GCA_015888305.1 Antheraea pernyi | reverse complement strand
TAAAAAATAAAAAAGAAAAAAAAGTTACATGGCCCATGAGCGAATCGAACCCGCGTCCACGCTCTAACCAACTGAGCTAATGGGCCGATATTCAACACGTCCAAATGATCTAACACGTGTCTTTTTCGAATATATTAACGCTTTTAATTTGTATGTAATGATTATGTTATAATATAATTTACTTTATAATTGATTATATTTATGTAATAAATTTCACTCCTATCGTGTGTGAATCGCACACACACCTTTTTTTTAAATCAACCTGTCATCTCGGGGATTGTTACTGTCATTGTCGAGTAGGTAATGATATTACAAGTTTATTTCAATGAACGAACAAGATGGTAGCATTCTTGTTGGGACTTTCCAGGGAGTTTTTCGAGCGCGTAGAGAGAGGTAGATGATAAAACGTAGTTGATGGAGGAAAGAGCCGGAAGTAATATTCGAAAGGCGTCTGTAGAAGTGAATTAGTATGGGATTGAGATTTATTTATTTATACATTATGCCTTAAATATGCAATGGCGGACTTCTAAGAGATCTAAGAGCGTAATCTGTATACATACGTGAGGTCTGTCGAGTGGCGCCGGGTGGTGACGTAGTGCGAGCTCCGCCGCGAGACCGCTGTAGGAGCCGCCGCCTACACGGCTCTCCCGCACCTCCCGCCCCTCTCGTCCACTAACACGCCTCGAGGCCCCCTAATATACAACACATGCCCATGAAGTTACTAGCTAATGTCCACGACTTCCTCTGCATCGTTTGTCAACTTATTACTTGATGGTGGTAGAGCTACACTGAAACCATTTCTGGTTTCAGCATGGGTCGGCTCGTCCGGGGTACTACCACCCTCTCATAGAAAACCGACGTGAAGTAACAGTGCTTGCATTGTTGCGTTTCGTTCGGTCAGTGAGAGCGCCGGAGGCTCACCTCCCCTCCCTTCTTCTCCTCTCCCTTTCCCGCCCCTAATCCCTTCACCCAAAGGGTGGCAACGCACTTGCGACTCCTCTGGTGTTGTTAGTGTCCATGGACAGTGGTGATCACTTAGTACCCACTATGTGACCCACCTGTTCGTTTGCCACTTATGACATAAAATAAAAAAACTTAACAATATATTTCACGTGCGGGGGAAAACCAAACAATCAACGCCTGTAGTGCTTGGGGATGTAAGGGGTGTCGAATAACATCATAAGACTTGAGATACCTAAGCCAACCCCACCTGCACGCGGTGCACCCTGCTGAATAATGAACGAGGCAATGGCGAAAGCGGGGTGGTAGGGTTTTACAGCCTGACTGGGTCGCAACCACCATGTACATGGCGAAAAAGTCTGTCATAGTGATTCGCTTCTGCGAGTCGCGTTTCGGGATCAGCCTGTGCATATCCAGCTATTTGCAGGCCGGCATGACAGCGGCGACCGGCGATGTGTATCACTCGGTGGTCGCCATTGTTTTTGGATTGTAGTGTGGTTACCATCAGGCATAGCGCAGTCACTTTGCCGTGCTACAATTTTAAAAAAATTGTCGACGTTTAAAACATTCATAACGTTATATCAAATGAAGATTGAAGCAATGATGACCTAGTTAATAGTGTCTTCGGCACCATGTCGATGGACGTAGGTTCAAATTCTTGCCACAGAGTCCGAGGCTTTCAGGGAAGTAAAATATCGTGACGAAAACATTACATGATGGTAGGGTTTTTTAAGTTCGCCGCCCGCTACCTACCACTCTCAACTTAAACATCTGCCTTCAAAGGACCTGTTGGTGTGTTCCGGCAATGGCACAAGAGTCAGTACACTTCTAATATTACCGTGTTCATCATTTAAAATCACATGAGCCTGTAGTTTAATATAAAAACTTAAAAAGTAAAAAATAAAAAAGATAATAGACTCAAAACCGTTTATGGCGACATCGTTTAGAATAACACATCGGTTATATTGACCGAGAACAAAGGTCCCGGCTGAATGCCGTTTCTCGAAAACATCACCAGTCGTTACGACTATCGGTTTTTACGACTAAATATGAGTAGTCCCTTCGATGCCGTTATAACAGATTTTTGACTTTATCATGTGTCTTTACATAGGGATAGTTGGTCCAAGAGTTAAAACTAAAAACATTTGACAGAAAGCTATAATTTTTGTGTTATACTCGCACAACAGCCAACGTATTGTTAAAATAATGTGGGCCCGCGATCCAAATGAATGTCACAAAATATAAGGAAAAAAGGGTGCCTGCGTGTTTGGCATTGTATGTAACATTCTTGTGCCGGTTTTGTTATGTTACGGATGCGTATTAATTATTTGTAATATTAGATTTGCAATTGTATTATATAAAACTATTATAAAGGGAAAAGCTTTAAAGCTTATATATTGTATTCTGATTTCGTCATTCACATACACTACACATATGAATGTGTTACCGGGGACCGGAATGAAAACGCCATAAAGGCTATAACGTCCATTAATATATATATATATATATATATCCGTGATAAAATAGTTAAATGAAATCATAAAAATAAAGTAATATAAAAAAAAACACCCAATACACATTAAATAAAACGATAGCAAAAGAATGGTGCGGACCGAGAGTCTGCAGAAAAGAAGAAAAAAATAAATAAAATAAATGTGTTACTGACGTTACTGGAAGCGTAACAGGAACGCCGAGGCTGTAAAGTAAGTGGTTTGAGGATAATTGTATTTATAGGACTCCGCATATATGCAACGATCGCGACGCCGATGACATCCCTCTGCCGATACCTGGTTTGCACTGAGCGCGTTCGCCATCGCAATCTTCTCGCTCTATATGTGTTATACAGTGCGGGGAAACCATATCAAGGCGTACCCTATAATGGTGGTAATTTGTCGACGCCCACAACGGGCGTGTCACCTCCTTTTAGACATCGTGGCACGCCTCGTTCGTTTCTGCTCTGGCGAGCAGATGAGCCTTTGTGCCTGTGGTTTAGTGCTCTTTTTCTTTCTTAGAGTCTGTGTGTCATGGACTTCGGTGTTGTTGTAGTCGGAAGGTCTGGTATGAAGAGGTGCGATGTCCTGGGTCCACCTCCAGCACCGATGTATCCGCCCTTCGAAACATATTCGTGGCGAGGCTGCTTATAAAACTATCTAGGCTCTCTATTCGCACATCGCGTGCGATCGTCCCGTTCCTCACATATCGTGGGTCTCCGACAATCGTTCTCAGCGTCTGGCTTTGTTGAGTTCGTAATCTGCGTTTAAGGAAATCTGGCACGCAACCGAACCAAGCCGGGGCTGCGTACGTGAGACGTGATCTCATGCACGTCTTATAGAGACCTAGCTTAGTGCGATACGGTAGTCTTGAAGTGAATACCGGACGTAGCATTCTCCTCGCCGCTCTCACTTCCGCGATAACGTTTTCTACGTGTTTTCTAATTATCATCCCTCTGTCAATTGTCATTCCGAGGTAGTCGCGTTGGAGTGTCAGAGAGGGTGTTAAAGTTTTGGCGTATCTCAGCTGAAAGGCCTGCGTCTTCCCGATATTGACCGCCATCTGTCGAGCCAGTCGGGTAGCACGTTGAGCGTGGGTTGTAATATGGTTGTGGCTCTCTTTCTATTAATAGATGTAGTCCAGTAAGCAGTATCATCGGCGAACAAGGCTAATTTCACCTCGCCGATTACTGGGATGTCGTTCGTGTAGATCGCATAGAGAAGTGGTAAGAGGCAGTTGCCCTGTGGTACTCCTGCACGTGTCCGTGGGCACTCTAAGAATGATTTGACGACTCTTTGTAGACGGACGGGGGTGGTGGTTAGTTCAGACAGCTTACATAGAAGCCCGTCATGACACACCTTGTCGAAAGCTTTCTCCATATCGAGGAGCACCATGGCGGCGTGCTGCTTTTTGTTAGGTTTTAGAGAGGGCCACTCTACAACCCTACAGGTAACGAGGGTGATCCACAGCCTTGTCGAAACGCATAACAAAAAGCAGCACGCCGCCATGGTGCTCCTCGATATGGAGAAAGCTTTCGACAAGGTGTGTCATGACGGGCTTCTATGTAAGCTGTCTGAACTAACCACCACCCCCGTCCGTCTACTCTATAGCTCTCTGGTTTTTTGAGATTCTTTCCTTGTTTCGGGAGCATCACCACCGATCCCAGCTTTCACGCTCTGGGAAAGTGGCCTGCCCGTAGGATGCCATTATAGAGTCATGTCACGGCACATGACGCAACATACTGTCGGTGATTCCGTCGGCTCCCGGGGCTTTTTTAGGTTTGAGATTATTAATTGCCATCGTTCGCCGGTTCTTCCGCTTCCATTGTTTGAGAATTCATTTTGTTCATGATTTCATTGTAACGTTGACAATTGAGCAAGATCACGTCAACTGGACCCCCCATTTTCCACTTGATCATAAAAATTAATCCCATGTATTTTTTTTAGGAGTTCATACTATGATAAAATGATCCCCCAAAACGATTTAAAAAAAATTCCAGGCTCTTAGTCTGACGCTCGACGGCGCGGTATTCGACAGCGCCTGGCGTTCGGCGCGCTGTGATAAATAAATTCATATTGTTTAAACTAATCACGAGCAGTGTAATCTTAAATTTTAATAAATAACGCATTTAACCGATAAAAAAAAACTTCATTTTTTCACTGAGAAGTCATTGAAATTTTAATTTGTTAACTTAAAAATTAATTAACAATATGATAATAAACAAATAATTTTTAGGTAATCATATTTTATTAAAATATAGACATTTAAAAACAAAATCCTTCGAGTCCCATTAATTTAACTTTAACGGTCGATTTACAATCGATTTATTAATCGAAAAGTACCTAAAATTGTCATTGTAAAAAAAAAAATTGTCAAAATCTAAATTTTTTAAAATCGTTTTTCGGGCTCATTTTATCATGGTTTTTATCATGGTATGAACTCCTTAAAAAAATACATGGGATTAATTTTTATGATCAAGTGGAAAATGGGGGGTCCAGTTGACGTGATCTTGCTCAATTGTCAACGTTACAATGAAATCATGAACAAAATGAATTCTCAAACAATGGAAGCGGAAGAACCGGCGAACGATGGCAATTAATAATCTCAAACCTAAAAAAGCCCCGGGAGCCGACGGAATCACCGACAGTATGTTGCGTCATGTGCCGTGACATGACTCTATAATGGCATCCTACGGGCAGGCCACTTTCCCAGAGCGTGAAAGCTGGGATCGGTGGTGATGCTCCCGAAACAAGGAAAGAATCTCAAAAAACCAGAGAGCTATAGACCGATCACACTGCTCAGTACACTCTCGACAGTCTCCGAGAGACTCGTGCTGGGCATGTTGAAACCCCACACAGAACTACGGAAAGAGCAGTTTGGTTTTAGAGAGGGCCACTCTACAACCCTACAGGTAACGAGGGTGATCGCCAGGCTGCCGCAGGGGCGGTTTCTCAGGTAGACAGCAGGTTCGATCCCTGGCCGCCCCTACCATGCGGCGGACGGTACACCGTGGGGTTTTAGTCCGTGCGAGTCGGACATAACCCACTCTCTCCCCCGAGAGGGTAACGTATCCATAAAGGATTTCCCCACGTAAATAATATAAAAAAATAAAAAAAGGGTCTACGCACGTTTGGGTAGTGAATACGTTCGTTAACACTTCATCAACTGTATAATGGCCGACTTACCTTAATGTGTAGATTTTGCTGCACCGCCGATGTAGCCGGGTAACTTATGTGGCCGCTAAGCACAGTACACTCACAATTTAGTTTCGTAATTAACTCGGGTTACGCGTTGTTTACGCGACGACGTTGTGGGGTCTCGAGCAACAGTAATTTAGTACAGTAATTTTCGTTAGGTGTCGCACGAACAAAAATGCAGCAATCACATGAAGCCATGCATGGATTGGTTAAAAACCCAACCCCTGTGAGATTGGTGCAGCGAACGTAAGCGATACGAGAGTTCGCGAGAAAAGATTTCATATTGACGATGTTCGCACACTGTGTATCATAATTTCACTAGATTTGGTCACGACGCCGAACTGTATTTATTTGAAGGGCCCAGCAGCAAATCGATTTTCGTGGTTGTGATCATCTCGCATACCTATATAATTTGAAAATAGGTACTTGAGCAACAAAGGTTAGGTCATTTATAATTATAATTTAATTAAAAGATTTGACGCATAATTCACAATATCATTAACAATATGCAACGCCTTTTTTTTATCTTTTTCTCTCATATTAAAATTAAAATTATTTTTGTATGGGCCCTTAATTTAATTTAATTATATGTATAGCAATAGATAGATATTATAAGTTTATGTTTACGACTTGGGCGCGAAATAATAAGTAATGTTTACTTGTATTTCAGCCGGGAAATTTTGAGGCCTAGCTGAAAACCAACGCTGTTTTCAAAGGCGGCAATACGCTGACGCTAGGTCTCTTTGTCATAGTTTTACTTTTTTACGGTTAAGGTTTTTGTTTGTACACTTATACTATGGCAATAAATATATTTCTTTCCTTCTTTCTATACCTGTCTGTGCAGGTCCTTCCCGGCGGTGCGCGCGCGCATGTTCCTCTCCCTCCGCGCGCCTCCCCCTCCCCCTCCCCCGCCGGCGCCCGCGGCGACCGACCGCTCCTCGCTGCGCCGGCGCATCTCACTATTATCCACCATGCTACCGTACGCTGGAAACAAGTACACACATATATATATATATATATGAGGCATATAAAATCAAAAACAGCTAAGTGCATAGAGACCAAATTTGCAGGAAACGAAAAAAATGTTTATCTATTCTCAGAGTTGGAGTTTTACTTATATTCAAAATTTCAATTTTAGGGACTGGCACATAGGCTATTGATTTTGCCTGTCTATGACCGTCAGCTCTAAAAGACAAGTTCAAGAAATAAATAAAAAATGCGATAATTCCTTAATTGTATTTTATTCTTCCTTTACTTCTTATTTGATGACTTGGTTGTATTAAATGTATTTGATCCCAAAATCAATATTAAAACGAAAATGAAAAGGCTTTAGCTGTATTTTATTTTTTGTAGGAATTAAATGGTGATTTGCAACCAATAAGACTAGATGGCTCCATACTCAGTTCATTTTTAGAACTTGTGGCACTTAGCTGTCTTTGATTCTATATGCCTCATATACATTATTAGTATTCGCTCGCGTCTTTACACCTCCTCCTTCCCAGTCGGCCCCCCCCCCTTATGTATGCTTTAACAGTTCTACTTAAGAATCAATCCGACAATTGATTTACCGTGTTACCATCATATATCGTTTCACTAAAACTGAACTGTACATTCATAGCAAAATTCCGGCTCGAAGGACCAAAATCTGTAAACAGGTATCTATAACTGTAGTAGTAGTAGACTAATAAATACAATATAAAATAATGGCATTATTTTATATCACATTTACACCCGTATACCAGTCGTTAGGTTCGTCGCCTACAGTATTCAAAGAGATAATAGTTCATGGTTATATTTAACATAAAATAATAATATCAAAACTAATACTCATAAACAACAAAGAGAATCTAAGTTAAAGTTTGTTCTAAGACTTTTAAAAGTATAAACACAAAATATCTTACCGGCTTCCTCCTGAGTGCGTTCGTGTGAGTGTTCCCTGAGCAATCCAGCCAATGAAGCGAGGGTGGAGGAAGTCGGTTTACCGGCGCTGGCTAGGCTTCCTCGTGTACCTGCTGTCGTATTAGATACAATTACATATAGACCGTACAAATGCATATAATCCAAAACACAAATATTCGTTACAATAGTCTATGATAAGGACAAAACACGGAAATAAATATTTTGTATAAATCAAACCAAAATCAAATAACTATCGTAAAATTACAAATGATTGCAAAAAAAAAACGCGAGGTTAAATTATAATCATACACCTTTTTACAAATAAACTGACGCTAAGCAGCTCAGAATGAACTCCAGTTAGTCTTATTATTTTATTCAAAGAAATGCTATATTTTATTTAATTGTTTTTTTTTTTCATAGGAGGCAAACGGCCAAGTGTGTCACCTGATGTTAAGTGATCGCCACCGTCCATAGACACTTGTAAAACCAGGGGAGTCGCAAGTGCGTTGCCAACCTGTATTGGACGAGAGGGGGAGTAAGTGAAGGGAGGGGAGGTGGGTCTCCGGCGCTCTCACTGATCGAACGAAACGCACCAATGTAAGCACTGTTACTTCATGTCGGTTTTCTGTGAGAAGGTGGTACTACCTCGGTCGAGCCGACCCACTCGTGCTGAAACCAGTAATAATAGCTTCGGCGTGGCTCTACCACCCACAAGATTATATATATAAGATAGTTCATTAAAATACTATTATTATTCGAATAACTATCGCAATCCTTAACAAAAGTGGCAATTACAAGACTTTATGAGGTTTAATATAATTGCATTAAAAAACTATGAAAGATATTCCAGGTAGATGGACGATAGAATAAATAAAAGGTGAGTGAGTGAGAAGGCGCGACGTACCGAGCGAGGTGCGAGAGAGATGCAGCGCGTTGTGTCGCGGCGTGGTGCCAGCGCGCGCCGCCCCCGCCTCCGCCGCGCCCGCAGCCCCGCCCGCGCCCGCGCCCCCTCCTCCACTAGAGCACCCTTCCCCGCACCGACGTCTTATCCTGCACAATAATTCAACACTTCATAGCTCCCTCAGATACAATTCTGTACATTCCTTATTTCCTCTCACATACTATTCTGTACATTTAATATTCCCCCTCAGATACTATTTTGCACATTTCATATTCCCCCTCAGATACTATTCTGTACATTTAATAACCCCCTCAGATACTATTTCGGTACATTTCATAACCCCCTCAGATACCATTCTGTACATTTCATAACCCCCTCAGATACAATTGTATATACACTTCATATCCCTCTTCAGATACTATTCTGTACATTTCATATCCCTCCTCAGATACTATTCTGTACAATTCATACCCCCTCAGATACTATTGTATATATACTTCATATCCCTCTCTTCAGATACTATTCTGTACATTTCATAACGTTTTATTCGACTTGGTTAGTTAAAACGTGAAAGTGAAACATTTGGCTCAGTGTAAATAAAAATGAACTGCTGAACGTATGTAAGCACAACAAGGTTGCATCTATTTAGCTATGATTTTTGTGTTTGTAATTGCCAGGGTACTGTCTGTATGACATTTTTTTTTTAAAGAGAATGAAAGTTTTTTTTTAATCATACCATAAAGTGTAAGTTTGGTACAAAAATACCTTATACAAAAAAAATAGTAGTTGATGAATAAGACAGGAAATTGAAGGGAAATCTTTAAATATATTGACAGAATTGACAAACCAATTTACAATTGTTCATTTGGCATTTTATTGAATTAAATGACTGTATTGTCTCATTTTCTTTGTTAGTGTTTTATTAATAAGCCGTAATATAGGTGCAGTATTAATAATCTATGTTACTATCACTAGAGGTCACTCTTAACGATATAATAAAGTTAAGTAGATGTTATCGGTGTAAAGAATTATCATAAAAGTGTAGTAAACAAATTAAATAATAAATAAGGTGTTCTTCGCTGAAATAACAATAAAACAGTAACATATAAAATTACCTTCTCCATATATCTGCTAGACGTCTCCGGATAGCTGAGACAGTGATGGGTCCTCCCACCAGCGAGCAGAGCTGCGGGGAGGTATCTGCATAGGACGTGGTCAGCGGAGACACATATATTGGATAACCAATGGGCTGGTCGCATGAAGAGTTTATGATATTCCGTAGAGCCTGTACATATAACAAATTGTATTGTAATTGTAAATACATATTGTATTTAGTGTAGGAATAGTTCAGGAAGAGTAAAATACCTTCATATAGCAATCACATCACTTTTTGTTTACCTATGTATTTGTTTAAATCTTAACATTTAATTTTTCATTACGTGTTGACCGCTTTATACCCGGTAATCGAGTTAATCATTACATAGTATAAAACAAAGTCCCCTACCGCGTCTGTCTGTCTGTCTGTTCGCGATAAACTCAAAAACTACTGAACGTATCTTTATGCGGTTTTCACCAGTGGATAAAGTGATTCACGGGGAACGTTTTGGTAAATAATTTGTCCAGGTTTTTTTTTATATAAAATAAGGGCGGGACAACGTCTGCTGGGCTAGCTAGTTAAACTATAATTATAAGATCATCAATATTACAAAATGTATCCAAAAATACCAAAACGTAGACCATTTACCATTATGTACAACTTTGTCCAAATTGAGAGATAGGATAATTTATATTTCGTGTAATGGCCTCAATATTTTTTAATTACAAATTAAATGACTGCCAATATTGTAATTGTGATTGTAAGTTCATTGGTCTCAAACAGATGGCTTTTTAAATTAATTTGTTGACGGAAATTGTAGGACCTACTGTTATATATATTAATCACAAAATCCCGAAGGATATTACCCTTTTGACGGATTGCGAATTTAAGCGCCATGTCAAGCGGGTTTTGGTGTCAAAAGGCTATTATAGAGTGGATCAATATGTGAACGATGGTGATGTCTGGAATTGACTCATCTCTGTGCATCCATTAAAAACGTTTGTGACATTTACTATTATATAGAATATATTATTATTCTAAATATTATATATATTTGTTAAAAAGATAAACCAGATCGAGTTTCTTGCCGGTTCTTCTCGATGACCGGGTTGTTTTCCGAACCGGTAGTAGCTTTAACGTTCATAAGTGCCTTCTTAGGGCCTAAATTGAATAAAGTGTTTTTGATTTTGATAATAGATATACTTTATTTTATGGTGTGCGTGTTCTGTTAATCTATTTACTACATAACCTCGTTTTTTCTGTATCAATTCTTATTCTCTGTATTTTCACATGTTGTGTATTATCTTGAATATTTATTTCTTACTACTAATTTACAGTTATATTATATTTCTAACTAGAAATTTATAGTAGAACAAATTTTATTAATATAAAAAAATACGTAGATAAGTATTAATTAATTTGTTTATTAGTTCTACCTTGACTATAAGATTATCCTGACAGTTTTTAAGCAGACTCATTATCCGATAATACCAAATACTTTATCATAATTTAGATACCTAATAACTGAGCCACAGCCACGGGTGCCCGGGTCAGCTAGTAAGATTTTTTTTACGGAAACATTAAAGAAACTGTAATGTCAAAGATAAACCATAGACCTCATAATATAGAAAAAATGGTCAGTAAAAAGAATGACAGTCAATTCTCACCTGTTTAGCGTTCTGTATAGATCCCCTCTCAGGGTTCCTGTTCCTCAGGTAGACGAGCTCCTGCTGCTGTCCAGCCCACAACCCCCGGACACACTCTCGATTCAGCTTGATCACGCGGAAACCCAAGTGTCTCTTGTTAAGCATTATGATCTTGTAGTCGTCGTTGCCTTCATCCATCACGTGCCTGAGCGATAGACAATTTGTATGTATTTTTTTATAACTATAAACACGTATTTCAGGATAAAATACACAAAGCGCCCTCGCTACCCCAGGCAGGCGTCGCCATCTAATGCGTCCGTCGCTCCCGCCCGCCCCCGACCCCCG
>MU159460.1:93953-145154 GCA_015888305.1 Antheraea pernyi | reverse complement strand
CGCACCCCCGCGCCGCCGCCACCCCTGCGCGCGCCGCACCACGCACGCGCCTATCCACTCCTGGTACACGCTGCAGAACTTACTCCTGCACACGCATACCAGGTGAACGTTTACTAGGTGGTAGAGTCACACTGTAGCTATTACTAGTTTCAGCATGAATGGGTCGGCTCGACCGGGGTACTACCACCCGACCCACAGAACACCGACGTGAAGTAACAGTGTTTGCATTGTTGCGTTTCGTTCGGTCAGTGAGAGCGCCGGAGGCCCACCTCCTTTCCCCCTCTCCCTTCCCAACCCCTCCCCCATACACACGCTGGCAACGCACTTGCGACTCCCCTGGTGTTGCCAGTGTCTATGGACGGTGGTGATCACTTAACATCAGGTGACACATCTGTTCGTTTGCCACTTTTTGACATAAAAAAAAACCGTAGCAATATTTATGGAGTACACTCTGCACGCTTAATATTTGACCTAATTATATATAATAGAGACATACAAAAATTATACGCAATCCTCTAAGCGTGTATGTTTAAGCACAGTGTCAATGACCATCCGGTGATGTGAAAGTAAAGCCAACCAACTAATAAAGGATAACTTTTCGAAGTTTTAACAAATATAAGTTGTTAAGCAATGAACAAATATTCACCTTCGCCATAATTTTAAGCGCTATCTGTTCGACACTGATGAAACTTACAATGGTGATTAGTTTAGATTAAACTAGACTTAAATTAGAAAATTAGACTACATTTGTATGTAAGGTAAAATATAAAAACGTGATGTTGGTTGCAAGCTGTATTGACGGCTGAATACAATAAAATGATACTGTTCGGGCATAAATTGGTTGGGGGTAGCCAAAATTTATTTATTTTTTATCCAATCACCATAAACAAATAATAATAACCAATATTGAAAATTATGTAATCTGCAATTAAATAATATTGAGGCCATTCATTGAAATACAAATTATCTTATCTTACAAATTGGACCAAATCATACATAAATGCCAACAATTCATGAAGATCGATTGAGTAGTTTCAGAGTTCATAGTGGACCATTATCATGACACTGGAATTTTATATATTTCAATTTGCGGAAAAAATACTTGCTCACATTTTAAATGACTTTTAACAAGACTAATAAAATTAACGATATCAGAAAAGAAAAAAAAATAGCGGAATTAACTTATCAACATCATCATCATCAGCTAATAAAAGACCCACTGCAAGGCCATATTAGCATAACAGACGTATTTGCGATTTCAAACTGCGAGAAATCCAAAGTCTTATGGTTTCCCAAATACAATGGTACAACAAGAATATTTCACAGGTTCATGTTTCCTCGCGATGTTTCCCTTCACCGTCAGCCGATAATGTTACAAATTTAAATTAGTAAATGTACGCGAATACCGAAAAACTCTTCGTTACACATTGGGTTCTGAACTTGCGGACTTTAGGTTGGTATTCCACAGATCGAATCACCCAACCGCGACCTCGACCTGGGAGCCAATTGCTATATCTCCCATCCAATAATTACAAATAGGAAGACGAACATACGTAGACGAACCTAAGTAGGATGCACAACATGTTTGCCTTTTCCACTCTCCCCTGTCAAATGTCATGTCAGTATTCACACCTTTTACACACATAACATTTTACCACACAATCCAACCATACCTTATTCGGTTTTTCTCAACTCCTATATCCATCCACCATCATACTCAAAGCTTTTCTAGTTACATGATATCTCATATCTCTTCATGACATAGCCGTACCATCATGCTAACCTATTACTCCTCAACTTCTCTGTTACTGGTGCTATTTTCAAACTTCCTTGGATATACTCATTCTTAATCTTATCCATTCTAGTTAGAGCACACATCCACCTTAACATTCGCATCTCTGTCACATGTAGTTTTCTCTCATCCGTCTCTTTCATCGCCCAGCACTCAGATGCGTACAACATGACTGGTCTTATAATAGTTTATGGCAGGATATAAATTTATGATTTCGCGTCATAACATGCTAGTAAGCATTACCGAACGTATTGCGCTTACACGGCTGGCGTCCAACTAGCGCCGAGTATGGCAGCCTGTGTACATCTACTATTTATATTTTGTTTTCAGATTTTGCTGCCCATCAAATGATTGATTGATTAATAAGTCTTATAATAATGTATATACTTATTACTCAGAGTGCCAATAGATATCAGAACTAGAATAATGCTAATAATCTCAATATACAAAATATGAAATTGACATATTATAACTCGGGACTATAATTAATTTACAAAATTCAAAAGAGACTAGTTACTTCATTGTTTTGAGTTTTCACTTCTGACGGCAGACCTTACGACTGCTTCGACTTCTTTATTTATCTATTCCGGTTCAACAACAGAACACAGATTAAATCTGTTTCCCTATTAATGTTGAGCAAAATACTAAAAAAAAATTATAGAAAAAAAAAAACAAAAATATACTGTAAAAATTATAACAAACAAAACAATGAAGTATATTATAAAAGTTACATGCGAATATCATTTTTTTATATCATGTAAATATTATTAAGGCAATTATTGTAAGTCTTGCTTATATTTCCATAAAATATAACCAAATCCCTTGCATTACTTTTGTGTGCACTGCACATTCTGTATAACAAATTTATAATAAAAAGACATCTATTTCAAACAAATAGTACTTTAGACACATTGAAAAGCGAACAAAAGTGAACAGTCACGTTCGAGTTGATGACATCACTTAATGATTGGAGGCAAATTAATTACCTGGTGATCCCTGAAGCTCGGAAGTCATAATCCTCGTCCAGGTTTACGTTGAATATTGGGTCCAAGTCGACAAAGGACCTCTCGTTCATAGGTTTCAGGGCATCAGCGATGATGGGAGATGCGAGCCACTCTTCGAGCTTGTTCGATTGTATTGTGTAGTATATTATACTCTGTTGGCAAAGTAAACACCTTTTAAATAGAGTAAAATTAGTGAATTTCGAAGAGACAACGGGTCAAATGATGGTTTAAGTCCTTGTCCGTGCAACTGAGTCAGGGCTTCCTGTGAAGGACATGGGCTATTTCTAAGTCCGCCTAGCTAGCTACCACCCTCAAGTTGAAAACCTGTCGTTAAGCAACTGTTGATGTGTTCCGGTACACGTACTTCAGAGGCAACCTTCCTAGATTTCGCGTTTTTACCATACTAGACCACAACGTCATCTAACATTAGATTACATTGTAGCTAAAACCTATACGGTGTTATTATGAAAAAGTTAAATACTTGGTTTAAATATGTTTCGAATTAAATGCACCGCGCTCGCATGTTCGCATTATCCTTTTTCGCAAGCCCTAACTTAACGTAACCAAAGCGAGACAAAAGAGCAAGATGACGAACATTCAGCGACCGCGGTGCATTTAATTCGAAACCGTTTTAAAACAAATATTCAATACGTATTTAACTTTTTTGTAAAATAACACCGCTAAAGTATTTTAAAAAATCATTATTTATTTATAAATATCATCTGTCTACTCATTTTTCGGTACTAAATTGTTAGTTGTAAACTAGCGGACCCGGCAGACGTTGTCCCGCCCTGCTTATAAAACAATCCTTGACAAATTATATACTAAAATGTTCCCCATGAGTCACTTTATGCACTGGTGAAAACCGCATGAAGATCCGTTGAGTAGTTTTTGAGTTTATCGCGAACAGACAGACAGACAGACGCGATGGGGGACTTTATTTTATACTATGTAATAATGATGTTGTGATACTTTTTGATACTTGTTTTTTTTATTAATTCTGATAGAAGCATATGAATCTGCAAGTCTCAAACAATTATGTAACGTCAATTGATTTCCATATTTCAATGTTTCAAATGCGACAGATTTACCATGATGACATTGTAATCTTTTTTTTCTATATGAAACTCACTTCACTCTTTACTTATAATGTATGTTAAGTTTACAAAATTTTAATCTATTATTTATTTAATTAATTAATATACGTATTGAAACAGGAAATAGAATATAAAAATACAGAATAAAAAAAAAAAAACAAATATTTGAAACTTATTGAAATAATTGTCTATATAATTTGTGGCGCTTATCAACAAAAAACAATTATTATACAAAATAATATCAGAAGCTTCATAAGAAATATATATCATTAACAATCAATAAGACGTTCAAAACTCTTATCCCGAAGAAATTCATGAATTAAAGAATAGTAACATATATTTTGTAATATTGGTGGCATTTTACGTAATATAATTCGGTTATTGTGCAGAAGTGAAGTGGATGGGAAATAATACCACAGAGTATGAATTCTGATTTGCCACAAAAATTCCCTGGAAAAGTCTAACAAGAGGGCCGCCACCTTGTTAGTTAATTGAAATGACAGCAAGAAATTTGTAATATCACATTCTACTCGTCAATGGCAGTAATAACCTACTAGAAGAAAGGTTGCTGAAAAAAAATTGGAATAGTGAATGAAAGTATTTGTTGGACGTACCTTGACGTAGTAGGTGAGGAGCACCTTACGGAAGTCGAAGACCTGCAGCATGGAGACGGCGCTGTTGTCGCTGACGGAGTACCCCTCCAGCACGTACCGCGCGCTCGTCAGCTGCCACGCCAGCCACCGCAGCGCCCACGCAGCGCCCGGCGACACCACGCGCCCGCCGCACCACCACAGCCCCGTGCACACGCCCTCTGTACACGGACACCCATCTACCTCACTTGTACCTTCAACACCACACACTCACTCCTGCAACACAACTCACTCACTCGTACAACACATCTCACTCACTCACTCAAACAACACATCTCACTCACTCATACAACACATCTCACTCACTCACTCATAACAACTCACTCACTTATTTAATATCACACACTCACACATCCAACAACACTCAACCACTCATTCAATACCACTACATTACTCATTTAACATTACTAACGCATACGACAATTACAATATTTGAAACTTATTGAAATAATTGTCTATATAATTTGTGGCGCTTATCAACAAAAAACAATTATTATACAAAATAATATCAGAAGCTTCATAAGAAATATATATCATTAACAATCAATAAGACGTTCAAAACTCTTATCCCGAAGAAATTCATGAATTAAAGAATAGTAACATATATTTTGTAATATTGGTGGCATTTTACGTAATATAATTCGGTTATTGTGCAGAAGTGAAGTGGATGGGAAATAATACCACAGAGTATGAATTCTGATTTGCCACAAAAATTCCCTGGAAAAGTCTAACAAGAGGGCCGCCACCTTGTTAGTTAATTGAAATGACAGCAAGAAATTTGTAATATCACATTCTACTCGTCAATGGCAGTAATAACCTACTAGAAGAAAGGTTGCTGAAAAAAAATTGGAATAGTGAATGAAAGTATTTGTTGGACGTACCTTGACGTAGTAGGTGAGGAGCACCTTACGGAAGTCGAAGACCTGCAGCATGGAGACGGCGCTGTTGTCGCTGACGGAGTACCCCTCCAGCACGTACCGCGCGCTCGTCAGCTGCCACGCCAGCCACCGCAGCGCCCACGCTTTGTTTTTTTTATTAATTCTGATAGAAGCATATGAATCTGCAAGTCTCAAACAATTATGTAACGTCAATTGATTTCCATATTTCAATGTTTCAAATGCGACAGATTTACCATGATGACATTGTAATCTTTTTTTTCTATATGAAACTCACTTCACTCTTTACTTATAATGTATGTTAAGTTTACAAAATTTTAATCTATTATTTATTTAATTAATTAATATACGTATTGAAACAGGAAATAGAATATAAAAATACAAAATACAAAAAAAAAAACAAATATTTGAAACTTATTGAAATAATTGTCTATATAATTTGTGGCGTTTATCAACAAAAAAACAATTATTATACAAAATAATATCAGAAGCTTCATAAGAAATATATATCATTAACAATCAATAAGACGTTCAAAACTCTTATCCAGAAGAAATTCATGAACTAAAGAATAGTAATATATATTTTGTAATATTGGTGGCATTTCACGTAATATAATTCGGCTATTATGCACAAGTGAACTGGATGGGAGATAATACCACAGATTATGGATTCTGAATTGCCACAAAAATTCCCTGGAAAAGTCTAACAAGAGGGCCACCACCTTGTTAGTTCATTGAAATGATAGAAAGAAATTTATAATATCATATTCTACTCGTCAATGACAGTAATAACCTACTAGAAGATGGGTTGCCGAAAAAAACTTGGAATAGCGAATGAAAGTAGTAGGTCGCACCTTGACGTAGTAGGTGAGAAGCACCTTACGGAAGTCGAAGACCTGCAGCATGGAGACGGCGCTGTTGTCGCTGACGGAGTAGCCCTCCAGCACGTACCGCGCGCTCGTCAGCTGCCACGCCAGCCACCGCAGCGCCCACGCAGCGCCCGGCGACACCACGCGCCCGCCGCACCACCACAGCCCCGTGCACACGCCCTCTGTACACGGACACCCATCTATCTCACTTGTACCTTCAACACCACACACTCACTCCTGCAACACAACTCCCTCACTCGTACAACACATCTCA
Organism: Antheraea pernyi; assembly: GCA_015888305.1. Lineage (NCBI taxonomy): Eukaryota > Metazoa > Arthropoda > Insecta > Lepidoptera > Saturniidae > Antheraea > Antheraea pernyi. The sequence continues at coordinate 138,572 of MU159460.1, read as the reverse complement.
CTCACTCACTCATACAACACATCTCACTCACTCATACAACACATCTCACTCACTCATACAACACATCTCACTCACTCATACAACACATCTCACTCACTCATACAACACATCTCACTCACTCATACAACACATCTCACTCACTCATACAACACATCTCACTCACTCATACAACACATCTCACTCACTCATACAACACATCTCACTCACTCATACAACACATCTCACTCACTCATACAACACATCTCACTCACTCACTCATAACAACTCACTCACTTATTTAATATCACACACTCACACATCCAACAACACTCAACCACTCATTCAATACCACTACATTACTCATTTAACATTACTAACGCATACGACAATTACTCATTCAACAGTATCCATTCGCTTATCCAAAAGCACTTTTCCAACAGTATCCAATTATTAATTAAATACCACACTTTCACATATTCGGTATTGAGTACATTCATTCAATAGTAATATTTCATTTGACAGTATGTATAAATATCAACCATAAACATTTCTGCTACATTTACACGTCACATCACTCCTGTAATACGATTGTTTAGAATCAACTCAGTATACCAATATTTATAATATTTAAATCCAGGTATACATTTTAATAATATTCTTTCTCAAACATTAATAATTAATTTTAAACCTTCCCATGTTTAAATCAAATCAAAACAATAAAAATGGTAATCCCATACAATATTCAATCATTCATTTACAACAACTACTCACATCTACTTACATTTCAATATAATTAATTATAATAATATGAACTTGTAACTATACTATTTACAGAAGGCTTCGCTCAATCTATATTTTTTCTGAGCACAAAATGGTAGTAAGACAACTTTTCTCATACTTTTAGATTTTTTCACCAAGCTTCAAAGAACAACTCCACAGGCAGGCAATTCATATTTCCTATACATGGACTGAAAAACCATTTCATATGTGAAAACTTACCGCTACTCTCTTCTGGGCCCTCTGAAATAGCTTCCACCTCTCTCTGCTGGCAATATGTCCCTCTGAACTCTAATCCTCTCAATTGGAAGGACACCAACCCGTTGCCCATTTCGACAATGTGAACTAAACAGTTCAGGTAGTCTGAGGCTAAGACTGAAAAATACAAATTAATTGATTGGCGGATTCCGTTATTACCAGTTAGTAACACGAAGCAGTTACTTTAAACTATGAATGAACTAGCCTTAAGGTAGCCTATTTATTATTAAAATGATTGTATATTTTGTTATATATCACAGTTAAAAAAAATAGTAACGAAAGTGGAGAAACAAGACCATTATGTATACATATATACCATCAAAACTTAGATGTCGCTATATGATTCTAATTAGTAATCTCTAGTTTTTTGTTAAAATTCGCGTTTTTTCTTGGAAACCACATACACAGAAAAACTTAAGTAATCAAACTATATATAAATATAAAATTTAATCCAAATCGTTAGAACTGTTTCTGAGATACCCAGAATAAATGGATACATACACAAACATATATGTACATATGGGGTATTCCATGCCAAATCGACCACTTTTGAACCTTACCCCTTTAGATTTCGCTGAATTTTCTTTATCTTTTTCTACTCGATCAAAGACGTTTTTCAGATTTTTTTCATATTTTTTTATCCAACCTAAAAAAGTTATGAAGCTTTAAAAAAAATGGCTCTTTTATTTTGAAATACCAATAACTGTCTCAAAAATTGACCTTTCGGGACGTTTTTTTTTCAAAATTTTTGTTTTTATATGTATTTATTGAAAAAATATTTTTTTTTTTTAAATCATAATCGCTTCTATGATATATATGAAATAATCGCGTTTTTTGTATAAAATCGTTATTTTTTCGAAGTTCGTCGTTCTAATTTTTTTTTTCTCAAAAAATACTTCAATCAATTCTACAATTATCCCCGTGTATCCCAGAGTGGGCCGATTTTTTTCCCTATTTTTTTATTTAGTTGAAAAAAAAATTTTCAACATTTTAAAAATGCAGATATTTTTTTTTTCATAAATATTATTTATATAACATAATTATATGATTTTAAGGTATTATATTCTCCATATATTGTCCGATTTTACCATTATAATGACTAGGATTAATGATTGATGCAGTTAACATTTAATGACTCAAAACTAATGCAACAAATTATTTATTAATTTCTTCTTTGGCGTTTAAATATTTTACAAATTCTGTATTCATTCGAGTTAGAAAAGTTTTTAACGCACAAACAACCATTTTTGTCCGAATTACACAGTGTAATTGTTGAGTTCCTACAACTGGTTTTGTTTTCAAAAATCGTTCATTTAAATCATCAACTGCTGTATTATAATCCTCTACTGGTGAAAAGTTGACGATAATATTTGTATTTGTAGAATTGAATGAAATTTTTTGAGAAAAAAAAAATTAGAACAACGAACTTCGAAAAAATAACGATTTTATACAAAAAACGCGATTATTCCATAGAAGGGATCATGTTAAATTTATTTAATTTTTTTTTCAAAAAATTCAATTAAAATCAAAAATTTTGAAAAAAAAAACGTCCCGAAAGGTCAATTTTTGAGAGAGTAATTGCTATTTGAAAATAAAAGAGCCATTTTTTTTAAAGCTTCGTATTTTTTTTTAGGTTGGATAAAAAATTTGAAAAAATTCTGAAAAACGTCTTTCATCGAGTAGAAAAAGATAAAAAAATTTCAGCGAAATCTAAACGGGTAAGGTTCAAAAGTGGTCGATTTGGCATGGAATACCCCATATATATAAAAGGATTCTTCCTTTAAAGTGGTAAGATACCTTATAGAATGTATGATTGTAATGGGATAATTTAATATCATAGAAAGGCAAATCTAAACTTTATGACGTTAGTTTATCTGTGACAATAGTTCAAATTCACATTTTGGGTCACATTATTCTTTAATATCATGTGAAGTTATGGTCAAAGGTTAAGATTATACAGATAAAAAAAAACGACAGTAAACTCACCAAAGCAATCACCCTGCTGCACTTGTCCCCATCTTCCTAGCATGAGGTCTCCGCAAAGGTAGTGTTGAAGCGATCGGGTCAAATGCTCATAGAATATTGAATTGAGATTATTATCGTCTGAAAATGAAAGAGCTAGACTAAAAGACACTTTATTACTTAATTTGATATTTGATATACACACATTAGTATTTCATTAATACGTAACGTCCATAAATTACGTTACAGATTACAGTAGAGCGTCAACAAAGTGTGACAAGCGGGGTCAAATCATAAACATTGATATCACATGGTAGTAAGACAACTTTTCTCATACTTTTAGATTTTTTCACCAAGCTTCAAAGAACAACTCCACAGGCAGGCAATTCATATTTCCTATACATGGACTGAAAAACCATTTCATATGTGAAAACTTACCGCTACTCTCTTCTGGGCCCTCTGAAATAGCTTCCACCTCTCTCTGCTGGCAATATGTCCCTCTGAACTCTAATCCTCTCAATTGGAAGGACACCAACCCGTTGCCCATTTCGACAATGTGAACTAAACAGTTCAGGTAGTCTGAGGCCAAGACTGAAAAATACAAATATAACGATTGGTGGAATCCGTTATTACCGGATAGTAACACGAAGCAGTTAGTTTAAACTATGAATGAACTAGCCTTTGTTATATATCACAGTTTTTTTTTATTTAATAAAGAATATGGAGAAACAAGACCATTATGTATACATATATACCATCAAAACTTAGATGGCGCTATATGATATAGCCCCTAATTAATAATAAAGTTTTTTGTCCAAATTCGCGTTTTCTCATGGAAATCAAATACACAGAAAAATTTAAATACTGAAATTATACATAAATATAAAATATTTTCCAAATTGTTAGAGCTGTTTCTGAGATACCCAGAATAAATTGATACATACACAAACATATATGTACATATATATAGAAGGATTCTTCGTTTAAAGTTGTAAGATACCTTACAGGATGTATGATCGTAATGAGACAATATTTTAATATCATAGAAAGGCAAATCTAAACTTTATGACGTTAGTTTATCTGTGACAATAGTTCAAATTCACATTTTGGGTCACATTATTGTTTAATATCATGTGAAGTTATGGTCAAACGTTAAGGCTATACAGATAAAATAAAAACGACAGTAAACTCACCAAAACAATCACCCTGTTGCACTTGTCCCCATCTTCCTAACATGAGGTCTCCGCAAAGGTAGTGTTGAAGCGATCGGGTCAAATGCTCATAGAATATTGAATTGAGATTATTATCGTCTGAAAATGACGGTAAAAGATAATTTATTACTTAATTTAAGATTTCATATACACACATTACTATTTCATTAATACGAAACGTCCATAAATTACGTTACAGATTACAGTAGAGCGTCAAGAAAGTGTGACAAGGCGGGGTCAAATCAAAAACATTTTTAAACCTTCCCATGTTTAAATCAAATCAAAACAATAAAAATGGTAATCCCATACAATATTCAATCATTCATTTACAACAACTACTCACATCTACTTACATTTCAATATAATTAATTATAATAATATGAACTTGTAACTATACTATTTACAGAAGGCTTCGCTCAATCTATATTTTTTCTGAGCACAAAATGGTAGTAAGACAACTTTTCTCATACTTTTAGATTTTTTCACCAAGCTTCAAAGAACAACTCCACAGGCAGGCAATTCATATTTCCTATACATGGACTGAAAAACCATTTCATATGTGAAAACTTACCGCTACTCTCTTCTGGGCCCTCTGAAATAGCTTCCACCTCTCTCTGCTGGCAATATGTCCCTCTGAACTCTAATCCTCTCAATTGGAAGGACACCAACCCGTTGCCCATTTCGACAATGTGAACTAAACAGTTCAGGTAGTCTGAGGCCAAGACTGAAAAATACAAATATAACGATTGGTGGAATCCGTTATTACCGGATAGTAACACGAAGCAGTTAGTTTAAACTATGAATGAACTAGCCTTTGTTATATATCACAGTTTTTTTTTATTTAATAAAGAATATGGAGAAACAAGACCATTATGTATACATATATACCATCAAAACTTAGATGGCGCTATATGATATAGCCCCTAATTAATAATAAAGTTTTTTGTCCAAATTCGCGTTTTCTCATGGAAATCAAATACACAGAAAAATTTAAATACTGAAATTATACATAAATATAAAATATTTTCCAAATTGTTAGAGCTGTTTCTGAGATACCCAGAATAAATTGATACATACACAAACATATATGTACATATATATAGAAGGATTCTTCGTTTAAAGTTGTAAGATACCTTACAGGATGTATGATCGTAATGAGACAATATTTTAATATCATAGAAAGGCAAATCTAAACTTTATGACGTTAGTTTATCTGTGACAATAGTTCAAATTCACATTTTGGGTCACATTATTGTTTAATATCATGTGAAGTTATGGTCAAACGTTAAGGCTATACAGATAAAATAAAAACGACAGTAAACTCACCAAAACAATCACCCTGTTGCACTTGTCCCCATCTTCCTAACATGAGGTCTCCGCAAAGGTAGTGTTGAAGCGATCGGGTCAAATGCTCATAGAATATTGAATTGAGATTATTATCGTCTGAAAATGACGGTAAAAGATAATTTATTACTTAATTTAAGATTTCATATACACACATTACTATTTCATTAATACGAAACGTCCATAAATTACGTTACAGATTACAGTAGAGCGTCAAGAAAGTGTGACAAGGCGGGGTCAAATCAAAAACATTGATATCACATGCACAACTATAAGGTATTAAAATTCTAGACCTAAGAAAAATATATTAAAATAAAAATACAAACGACCGCCTTTGACATACGCCGAAAGGCTAATACCGCTTTTGAGGTTTTGAAAGGGTTCAAAGTTCATAGATACAAAGTGATAAGAATACAAATATTCTTCATTTGTTTATTCCAGAAATTTGTAAACTTTATTATTTATTGTTGATTTGAAGCAGGCAAACTTTTAAATAGAATTCAAAGTTACCTACACATAATTTTAGAAGTGCTACTTGAGTTTAATAATTTGTAACATTGAAATTGAAGAAAATATTATAATATATACACAAATATGTCCACTTGTGACGAGGATGAGGGAGGCTTCAAATTCATGAAATTAGTGAAACGTAATTTATGGGCGTCTCGAAAAATTTATATCGATGTTCATACAACTAATTGTCATAGAGCAGGATATGTGAATGGATAGCATGATGGAAGTAGATCTGTGAGAAGAAATTTGTCAAGAAAAAGAGTACGGAATAAGAAGATGGACTACAAGTTTCAGAGAGGATAACAATGGCTGTCTACTGCAATTATTATTAAATTAAAATAAATTAAATATTATAGTAAAAAGAGGAGAAAATATCTCTGAAATGGAAGAATATAATCTATTAAACATAGATAAAACAACATACCAGCACCTAGATTCCTTTCGAGCTGCGATGAGAGTCTCGTGTTGCTCTGATCTACTCTCTTGGTGTTGTAATCGCGTTCCCAAAACTTCACCGGGCGCACGTATGACGTCATGAATATAGCACTACCTGAACAGATAAAAAAAAATGATTTTCATTTTAAACTATCCTGTATACAACAGATCGGACAACTGTCACTTCCTTAAAAGTTCCTCGGTTTTATTTATCACGATGCCTGATAGAAAATAAAAACATTTATATCTATTAGTATATTTATTTATTTATCATTCTATAAATGTACATTTATAACCAGCAATGTTAGTTCGAAACTCATATTACAGAGGCGGTGATTTGAAAGAACGAGTGCGAACTCTATTTACTAACGTACTCTGTGGTGCTACTTGAGTTTTATGATTTCTAAATTTGAAATTGAAGAAAATATTATAATATATACAAAAGAGTACGGACGTGAGTCTACCGCAATTATTATAGTAAAAAGCGGAGAAAATATCTCTGAAACGGAAGAACTAATCTATTAAACATAGATAAAACAACATACCAGCACCTAAATTCCTTTCGAGCTGCGATGAGAGTCTCGTGTTGCTCTGATCTACTCTCTTGGTGTTGTAATCGCGTTCCCAAAACTTCACCGGGCGCACGTATGACGTCATGAATATAGCACTACCTGAACAGATTAAAAAAAAAAAATTTTTTAAAGTTATATCACTATCCCGTATACAACAAATCGGACAACTGCCACTTCTTTAAAAGTTTCTCGGTTTTATTTATCACGATGCCTGATAGAAAATAAAAACAGGTATATTCATAGATTTATTTATTCATTAAAAATAAAACAATGAATTTAAAAAAAATACAATATCACTATTTTTTAATTTTTTTTGCAGACTTTAGGTTCTCACCTTTTTTGTGATTTAATTTCTTCTAATACTGAAAAATGTAGTGACCCTTATACAGTTAGCAAGACTTATTATTATTATCAATAAACTGAAGTATTGTTATTATTTTCATTGTATTATTCTTACCTGAATTATGAATATTATATATTAAGCATCGAATTTTTAATTGCGATTATAGATAGCCCTTAATTATCATCTTTTATGGTCATTTTCAAGTTGTAATCCACAATTGCTTGCATGGATGAAACTATTAATTTATTTTATTGCAAGGAAGATACAGCTGCCTATCTATTGCCAAGTGTAATTCCAAAAAATCGTCCAATCAATTAAATTTATTTTAATTAATGTTTACTATATGGGGCATTTCGGTTCGAGACAGTTCGGTCATATAGCTGTCTCTTTCTAGCCAGCTATTAGTATTGTATTTGATAGTGACACTTTTTACACCTACGAGATGGCATTACTGGTGTGTTTCACCGTCGTATCATATCATAATAGTTTTTTAAATTACTATTTTGTATGTACTTATTATTACTATAACAAATGTGTATATTTACATTGTTAATAATACTTTATTTTAAAAAAAACACGTTTATTTTTATATTTTTGCATGTTAAAATGAAGAAATAAAATATTAATAGCGTAGTATCTTAGCATGTTAGCGCATAAACTCGATTGCTTAGAAAGTGCTCATAGCTATGTGGATGTACTCTATATGCTCTAAGTCTTAAACTATTGGCGATCACGTTTTAAGTTTTTTTTTGTGAAGAATTAGTACATTTAAAGCTTCAATCCAAGATTAAAAATATTTTTAAAAAAAATGTTGAAGTTACTCTAGTATCGATTTGAATTTTTCACTTCCGGTTTATTATACATAAAAAAAAAAACAAATTTATAATTCGACAAAATAATTTAAAACTTCATCTTTTTAACCATAAGAAACAATACTTTTTAGTTCTTTTTACAAATTAATTGATACAGATAATAAACATCCAAAAATTAATGTTGAAGAAATTAGTAATTTTTTAAAAACTCATAACTCAGCAATAAGGCACCATACGTAAAATAAATTGTGTGTACATTTCATTCTGTACATTCCATACAGACAAAATGCGTTAATAAAGTCTCGAATTTATAAAAAAATGTGTAAAAGAAGAATAAGTCTTTCCCCAATAGATGAACAAACCAATATTTCTGATATATTATTTTAACAACTTAGTGAATAAAAAACTTCGAGTTTCATAATACTCCAATCATGATATTCGAGAAACTAACTTATTAATGTTCATTAACGGCCTAGTGTATAGTTACCCAGAGCCGGGGTGAGCGGTGAGGAGATGAGGGCGGAGACTCCAGCCTGCAGGAACAGCATGGCGGAGTGAGGCACCGAGAAGGGTTGTGCGAAAGCGTGGAACGCACTGCCCCAAGTTATCTGCCACGGGGCTATGTAAGTCACTACGAACTGGACCTGTACACAGAGGGTGCTCATTCATTTTTTGAAGTGAAAACTTATGATTTCGCGTCATCGACATGCTGATAAGCGTGACCGACCGTGTTGCGGTTGCGATATTTTGCAACTCATATGCGCGGATAATTAATAAACTATAAAAATATATATAAGTATTGTTCGGAGTGCCGTTGGATGTGAAAACAAGAATAATGATAATAATTTCAATATACAAATTATAAAATTGATATATTGTAATTCTCACTAAAATTAATCTAAAAATTCAAAAGGGAACACAGTTATTCCATTGTTTTGATTTCTAACTTCAGTCGGCAGTCCTTATGACTGCAACTTTTTTTTATTTTTGGCAACGAATTTTTTTTTTTTTTTTTTCGAACTGACTACGCTATTGACCAAGCAAGGTGTTAACAGCTTCACCGGACTAAGTTTGGCAACCAATCTTCTCGTAAATTGTTATTGCCATTGTCGAGTAGGTAATAATATAACAAGTTTCTTGCGATCACTTCAACGAACTAACAAGATAGCGGTCGTCTGAGTTAGAACTGTCCAGGTAGTTTTTGTGGCAAGTCGGAATCCTTACTCCGTGGTAAGGTACACTTGTGTATAAAAACCCAACTATATTTAGTGAAACACCACAAATATTACAAAATATAGAACCAAATAACACAAGATTATGAATAAAATATAAAATCCACTAAGTACATTCCAGAAACCTGCTAAAAATTCTCATTAAATTGATTTAGGGTGAAATCTATGTATAGAGCGCACTCAGACGTATCTCAGCCTTAATCCTTATCATCAAGCTTAGAATTTACTTAGCTTACCTTAGTTTAAGTTCAAGTCATCAAATTCAAAGACTTTCGAAAAACTTTTATATTACTTATGCTAATAAAAAAAAGTGACAAAATAATAATGTAACAGTGGCATTTCTATACTTTTTTTTATTATCATTAGTTTGATCCTTCATTGCAGAAATGTCATGAAGGCCTCCATTATTCATTTCATTCTCGGTTGACTTGTTTCCTTAATTTCCTCCTATATTATTGCTTTCATTGACATGTGCACGGTCCAATTTATTTTTTACAATTAAATACATTTTATAGACTCAAAGCGGAATTGAAACAAAGCTAACCATAAGCTTAGTGTAATTAGACAATAAATTCGAAACTTAAGACAGCACTGAGTAACTTACTCAGCAAAGCGTAAGCTGAGCTAAGGATAAGATAAGACTGACTAAGCTCTATAGATTTCATCCTTATTGACTGATATCCTAAACCTGTCCAGAACGGCTGTGATTTTAAGCATTATTATCAAAAAATAAAACAGACTTCAGAACATTTCACTCAGACAATAAAAAATAACGCCATTATCAATCTTATTGGTCATAATAACGTCAATGGTTTAAACCCTCGGCTGATTGTTTAAGACCGGGATCTTAAAATGGCGGATCATGGATTTAAATATCTAGCCAATTTTTTAAATTTTATAAATTTATTCTGTACGTGTGTATGTCACTGAACTCCTCCGAAACGACTGAACCGATTTTGATGAAATTTTGTGTGCGTATTCCAGTGGATCCGAGAATGGTTTAGATTCACAACTGGACCCGGTAGGTGGCGATGCCGTTGACTTTTAGGATTTTTTATTATAGTATATAAAGCTAGTATAATATAAAGTTCAAGATTTTCAAATTTTGTAATAAAACCTATATTTTTATGAACTTATGCTGCCAACAACCTGTTGACCAGTGTCTCATGAGGTCTACATTTTGTTTGGAGCTTCACCCCTTAGAACTTTGGGCAGTCCAGGGGAGAACCATACAAAATAAACTTTAAAATAATTCTCTGAAACATACCAATCGTGTATTGAAAATGGAACTAACCTTTAATAGAAACTCATAAACTTTGTTAAATATGATTGCTGTTATGAAGTAATCTACGAGGAACGTCTCAGATATCTTCTGACTGCTCAGATCCCTTTGAAAAAGCAGGACAGCGAATATGATTATCAAATACTGTGATTCCGGTTCTGAATATGCATGCCTTAGACCTGTGAACGAAATATATTGTCAAATAACTTGCGTCTTTGTTATTAATGACATTATATCGTTGGTAATGATTCGATTTAATTTGGTGATTACTTCAAAGTGTTATTAAAATGGTGGCACCATTGTTACAACTTTGTACATCTTGATCTTGATCTTTTTAACAAATATTACATATGTTTGTTAAAAAGATAAGTTCTTACTTATCTTGAGTTTCTTACCTGTTCTTCTCGATGACTGGGTTGTTTTCTGGACCGGTGGTGGTTTAGACGTTCAGAAGTGCCTTCTTAGGGTCTAAATTGAATAAAATGTTTTTGATTTCATTTGATTAGAGAGTATTTTTCAGTACTCAGAATACATTTTCTGTGTCATAAATGGCGATGTTGCCTAAGATGGTAGAATTGCTAAACCTAGAAGGGGGACTGGCTCAAGTGCAGACTTCGTAACACATCAATGGGTGTTTGGCGACAGATTTTCAAATCGAGGGTGGTAGCTAGCCGATTGAAGAGTTATCCTAATACGCAATCAAGTAAGCCATCATTCATTAACCCGTCGGTTGATTTTTAAGACCCATATCTCAAAATGGCGAATCATGTTCTTAATTATTTTTTAGTTTTACGACATCGTAAATTGTAAATTTCATGGTTTAGCAAAAATGGTTTGTACAGATGACAAAATATTTTAAAGAAAAATAAATTTAACATCATAATGATTATATTACAATATATAATTTGTTATTTTTCAAATTTTTGTATTAAAGCTTATCCTGCCAACAGTCTATTGACTTTCGCCTTGAGGTCTATATTCATTTGTATTAAGTTTAAACCTTTATCCTTTTAGAAAGTCTAGGGGTTAAGCCATCATCGCTTCATGATCACGATTTCGTCAGACACGCCCGTCGTATAGCACCATTCAGAGAAATATATGGTCAAATATTGGTATATATAACCTAGAAATATATTACCACTTACATTTAAGCGCACAGACGCATATGATAAGCGCGGCGAGCGTGTCACCGAACTTGTCAGCGAGCGCCGGAGCGTCCTGAGTGACGGCCGCCACAACCACGCCCGGGAACAAGACGTTACGTTCCAGGAAACACAAGTATACGAACATCTACAAATAAAAATTATACGAGCCTTACAGTAGTCGCATATGATGTGTAGCATCTGATACGTTATCCTACTATGAAATATAGATGAACTTAAGTTAATTTTCGTCATACAATTTGTCGAATTAGTCGAATATAATTTAAGCATAAAAATACATATAATTCTCTATACTAAGGTGCGCGCTTGCTAGCACAAGTTTATTTCTATACGTAATTGTAACTTAAATCCTGAAAAGAATGAATCGTGTATGATTAGAAATAATTGTTTATCGAATAATTATATCTTTACAATCGAGTTAACTTCTTTAATCACAATAAGTAATGCGGTAAAGCTAACAACTTTACTTTTACTTTGCTAGGCCAATAGCATAGTCAGTTTGAAAAAAATAATTAATCACGATAAGTATTATATTGCTGGCAACAGGAATTAAAGTAAAAGTACGAAAAAGATCTGCACTAAATATTTATTCGAATAATAATAATAAAATGGTACTTACTCGCATTTTTACAAAAATAACTATGGACAGTGTAACAATAGGGCCCGGAATGCGTAAAATCGTCTAACTCTATATACGGTATTTATAGCTACAAATAGCATAGTCAGTTCGAAAAAAATAATTAATCACGATAAATATTATATTGACAGCAAAATGAAGTCAAGTAAAAGTATGAAAAAGATCTGCATTAAATATTTATTGCAATAATAATGGTAAAACGCGCTTACTTAAACTTACTCGCATTTTTACAAAAAATAACTACGGACAGCGTAACAATAGCACTCGGAATACGTAAAATCGTCTTATTTTAACTCCATATATGGTATTTATAGCTACAGGGGATCTTTCAATTGTCTAAATGACATATTATATTTTCAATAAATGCAAACGTTTCAGCCAGTCTGCCAAAGAAGATGACATACTCAAGAGCTACACATATATATATTACTGTAAACATAATATACACTAAGACGAAAAATACATACCTTCTCAAACCACATCAGTCTAGCCGGCTCAGTGACTTCGAACTGAGCATGCTCGTGTTGCCGGAGTACTGGCCCAGTGAGACACAACCACGGTTGCTGTTTACGAAGCTGCGGTGTTAAATAGTGCAACACCCATTCCAGTATACTAGCTATTATCCATAACACCTGGAAAATTATGTTACACATAACTATTTCTTTCGCATCTATAAACTTGATGTCCTCGATACAACTACAGAGTGCTGGATGAACTATGTCTACCAAACACATCACTGTCGTCTTTTTACCCTTATTCCACGTAAGTAGTGTCTGCACAACAGGTTTTCCTTTTCACTCCCCCTATCAGTTGTTATCACGTCATTCACACCTTTTACACACATCATTTCTGATACAATCCATCCATACCTTTTTCGTTCGTCCTCTATTCCTACATTCGTCCACCTTCATACTTAAAACTTTTCTAGTTACATGGTCTTAATCTCTCATCTCATGCTAACCTATTACTCCTAAACTGCCCTATCACACGTGTTATTATCAAACTTCCTCTGATATACTCAATCTTATCTATTCTAGTTACATCACACATCCATCTGACCATTCACATCTCTGTCACATGTAGCTTTCTCTCATCCGTCTCTTTCGTAGCCAAGCATTCAGATGCATACAGCATGACTGATCTTCTAACAGTTTTATACACCTTCCCCTTGAGTTTCAAGGGTATTCGTGGATCACAAGCTACCCCAGACACCTTTGGCCATTTCATGTCTACCAATCACATGACTACCTAAAATTTTCAAACTCAAAACGTATCCCTAAGCAACTCTTTGGAGCCTGTTTTCTTAACCTCAGGCTATTACTATTTTACACCGAATAATCATTTAACGTCAGGTAAGACCGTAGTGAAAGCATACTACTACGCTTAAATGAGTTATAATCAAACTTAAACAAAACCTGCATTGTGTGCATGACAAAATCGCACAGCTGGTTTTTAATTACTGAACTTCATTATATTGCAGTGAACTAGATCTCTTTAAATCTAGTGGATGTACAAAAAATCAGCTCTGGATATGATAGTTTTTGAGTACAACATGCTAGACAATATGAAAAATATAATCTAAAACGAATCAACTAACTAACCGTATTAAGTTGCGGCCGAAGGGTGGTGAAGACCGTTGTGCAGTGTAACCCAAAAACAAACAAGCCCAGAAAAGTACAGACGATGACGTCGTTCTTTAACCTCGCATTTACTGTTGCCTGAAGTTTTCTCGGAAGTGGATCCTCCATATCTTCGTCTGGTTTCTCTGTTTTCTCAGCTGTATCAGGCTTCGTATTAGAATTATTCGGATTAGTCTCTTGACTCTTGTCTTCAGTTTCCGCTGGAGGGTCAACTTTTAATGACGATGTCGAATTTAACGTGTCCCCGCCCCTTGGGTCCATTTTCAAAGAACTTATACTCGATGCCTGAGAACGCTTTTGAGTTCTGGCGATATTCGTCTCGGAGCTAAAATTAATTTTTGACGCCGAACTACCAATGGAATTCTGTTTAGATATGTTACTTTCCGAATAATTCTTTTTATCATCACTCAATGTGCTCGGATCACCCTTTTCAAGTTCGGGAGTACATTCCGGATTGTGGATTACATATAATTCAGGTGGAAGCAAGTGCTTTTTGATTAAATTCCATATGTGAGCGTAATCACTGGCACTTCGGCTCAAATGGTAGGCTATAGGAACAAGAAGACCACAAAAGATAGAAAAGAGAATGTTATGTTTCTGATGTTCCGATTTCTTGCCTTCAACCAACCCGCTATACGCGAAACCGTAAAGTACACCCACGGCCGCCAGTGAACGAACCACACAAAACATTGCAGCACTCAAACTACTTGTAGCATTTCCTCCAAAAACGTGCATATCGATTTGCTCCAATAAATACATGAGAAAAGTGTTCACTTGTGGGAATAAACCTAAACTAAAGGCCAATGGAAAAAAAAGCAAAAACTTGGAAAGAATTTCTTGAATGATATATAAAAAATCCCTCTCATTTATTTTGATTCCATAAACTGTTAATTGTTTAGAATTATCAAAACTCCGTTTAGTTCTTGTATGTGTATCATCAGGCAAAGCAGACTGCTCCAAGTACCCGTGAACTCCACATAAAATAGCTGAACATAAACAGAAATACACTGGTCGTGAAAATACAACCATTTTGTTAAAGCCATGAACGGGTGATGCTGAATCTGGTTGAACACTCTTCAATAACGAATACTGACTTCCAGCCATAATGAAACAAAACCAAAATGCATAAATATCCCTGTAGAAACCCATGTTCAAAACCATGGAACCTAAAACTGCCACCATGATAGCTAAAATTATTGTGATGAATGTCTCTTTAAAAGTCAAATTCCTATCGAACAGGGCCATGAGTTTTAACCGATCCAAAGTTACTTTGACTTCAAAACATTTGGATAATTTCCATTTGTAATAACTCTTTGGTTTTGGTTGTCCAGCTTTCTCGATCTCTTCCATCAATTTCGAGAATTTATTTCGTATATTTATTTCACTTTCCTCGCCTATAGAAGGCATTATGGATGTTATGTTAATAGATGTACTCTCTGGTTGTTGTTGGGCTTGCTGTTGAGCTCTTTGCTGGTTCATTAAAAAATTAATGTGCATGCTAGGCAATCCCATCCTAGACTGTCGCTCAGCTTCAATTTGTTCTAATAAACTATCCGTTACATATGCAACAGGAGATCTTGGCTGGTCAGTGTGTGTTCCAGTACCACCGTCAAAGACATAAAACCTTTTATTGGAACTATTAGTGTTAATAGGAACTATTGTTGATACATTATTGTTACTAGACAAAAGCGGGTTGTTACTACCCTGATTAGAAGACTGATCACCACTGTCGCCGCGTTTTGACTTAGGAACGATTTCGCTGTTACAAGCTTCGGATTCTAGGGAACCACAGCTACCTTCTCCTGCTGTTTCTTGACAATTTTCCGGATTTTCTACAGGTTTCACCCTGTTTACTTTATTATTATCTTCCTTTTCTGGTAAAGGTATTGGCTGCGCTTGAGCTCTACCTGAACTATTTTTATCAAAAGTATATGACATCCAGTTCCCATATTCATCCATAAAACAATGTATTGCTCCATCGCTTGTATCATCAAACGACGTTGCAAAATGAACACTGTTAGAGTTATTCGAGTTTTCTGTATTTGGCGATTTATCCTTTTTATCGGCATTACTTTGTGATGATTTGTTTCTCTGTCTTGTTGAACGTTTAATTTTCCTGACTCGATTTCGATGGTTTCGATCCATCAAAGGGCGAAGTCTAGGACCATCTTCTACAGAATGTGTTCGATCGGAAGGAGGATTTGGTGGATTGTACACAAAGGTAGGTGCACAGCCAACCCTAAATTCAATTCTCGAGTTTAAAAACGCAGCCAACAATGGCATGGATGTGGGAAGTAAAGTGTTGGTTGAAGTTTGTGCTACTTCCTCGATAGAACGTTTCCTGGTTTTTTGCGAATTTTCTGATTCGGATCTTATACTTTGTCTGTGACTCCGTGATCGTTCTTCTCTATTAGGTGGAGGCATAACGACTGTATTAGCGTTGGTTGCTGCAAATAAGCATTCCAATCCCTGTACCAAGGCCGCTTGAGCTTCGACTGCATCCATAAGTATTCTCTCTTCATTTTGGTTTTCGTCCTTTTCTTTCTTACAATCTTTCTTTTTGTTCTCCTTTTGTGACGATGCTCGAGATCGCGCTATATTTTTGATTTGTTTCGGTATGGCGCCCAAATTCTTTGGCGCATTTGTGGATGATTCACCTAATGCACTAGCAAGTTTTTGATAAAGAACCTCTTCTGGAGTTGGTGAACTTTCTTTGCAGGAACCACGATTAGATAAAGATACTTCTTCAAAAAGCCAATCTAAACTATATACACTTTTATTATCAGCATTTTTACTTTCACAAGTCAAATGGGATCCTTCTGCCTCAGGGTCAATATTTTCTTCTTTTTCCTCATTAGGTGGCCTATCCATATCACTACTACTACTAGAATTAGATATATCGTGGTCCCAAAGTTTCTTTTCTACCACTTTTCTATCATCAGTCTTTTTGTCATGATCCTGAGTCTCATTAGATTCTAAGCTTGATTTTTCTATAAGCAAATCTTTTGAACTGGCACTAGCCTTTTCAAAATAATCAACGGTATTATTTTTGCATTCACAAGAAATTTGTTGTTGTTCAGAACGCTTCTCATGCTGTAAATCTTGTTTAATTTTTTTCAGTCTTACATGTTTAGTTTTATCGTTGGGACATTCAGGGTTGTGTTTCGCACTGGAGTGACGATCGCAGCAACGTCTTTTACCGTCACCGTGATTTTTTGTACGTACCACTCTTATATCTGATGGTCTGTCTAACAACGGGGACCTCGACCCATTATTTTCATAATCAGAATCACTCGATCTTAAGGCCGATGATTGCTCTGCATCCCAGTCAAACCCTCGAAATTGTTTCTCGTCATCGTAATCACTGTAACTTTCTCCACTCGAATCTAAATCAGTTTCTTTTTGTGACGTTTGCATTTCATCAGATATCTCTGCTATTGGGTATACAATTTCAGAACCATATGTTAAGTAAGGATAACTGCAACCTTCTCCATTTTCGTTTTTGGGATATAGATTTAAATGTGGGCCACGAGTTAAACATTTACTTGGAGGAGGAATCACAGCATTTTTTGGATTCTTTAACATCTGACCACCAATTGTTTCGGCACTATTTGGGTGAGGTGATAAATTTGAAACACTTGGCGGTGGGCAACCAATTTCCAACGCAGCGCTTTTTATTCTTCTGACACCTGGACTTTTCCCTTTATTTTTGTCAACATCTCCTGCCGGAGTTTCATTTTTAACCATCATGTATTCACCTAGTTCGACGCTAGCAAAAAATCCAGTATCTGCATTATTAGAATGTCTTCTCATGTGTGAAACGAGTTGTGCTGTAGAGTTCAGTAAAGGAAGCTGTATTGTAGACATTGTGGAATTGGAATTTCTTCTCATATTAGATGACTGAGCTGTGGCCAAAGCCATAGCTGATTTCGTGCAGCTTTCATCATGATAGTTTGTGTATCTGCGTCTGTGTGCCGTTCGCTTTTTAGGTGAAGGTTGCCCTACACTAGGTTCCGAATTATCTTTTGAATCAGAACTAAGTTGACGAGCAAATTTAGACTGATAAGGTTCGCTTACCGCTTCTGTACCGTCTAAATACAACCATTCTTTAAAAAAATCCCTGTTACTCGAACCGCGTCTATGAGGACACTCATGGTACCTCCTACTAACTTTTGCAAAGGGTCCCTCATCTACCATCATATGAATGGGTAAATTATTATCTACCCGCATATTTCTGGACGCTTCGACGATCAGTTCATCTATCCTAGTACCATGTGTTCTCCGTTTAGAGGTTCTATGTTCCCTCCTATGACCAGATTTGGACCTACTTCTGGTAGTTGGACGGGTTTTGGAAGGGCCAGGCATATCTGTGGTTTGAGCTACACATAAATCAGATTTCGTAGTGGCTGTAGCTTCAGTCTGCTTTGCAGATGTGGCACTGTCTTCTATACTAGATTCAGTACTGTTTTTGCGGTGGACATCTACTTTTAAATCTGAAACAACAGTTTACAGAATAATATTAATAAATATGGACTTTACAATACAATATTGTACAATTTAATATAATACAAATTGTCAATGTAAAGGTTTTTATAGATATTTGGTGGTGTTTGATTTACCTATTGTACTGTTGTTAGGTTTGTGATACTCCAATGATGTAACAGACTCATTGTCACTACCAGGTGCTGCTGGCACCCTCAGCATTTGCATCTCCATTCCTTCATCGGGACTAGAATAGAATATTAATTGAAAGAGCTGAATATATGTGTAGATTTGTAAGAAGCTTCTCTTAAGATCCATTTAAATCTATCTTTATTCTATCTTTTTATAATGAACTTTCTCAAAATGCTAAGAGTATTTTCTAAGGGAAGCCAAATATGTAGAAATTAGCACAAAAAATCATAAGTGTATACACCCTTTTTTAAATTATTTATTTATTTATAGTTAATAGACAAGCAGCATAATTGCTGATACGTCTATATCGCATTGTGTCGAATTTTTTTTTTTTTGTCAGGTTTTGGTCACTGCAGATGTTCACTTATTAAGGTGAGTTTATTTGTCCGGAGCCAGTTGTCGAGTCGGTTTTTAAAACCATGGAAAATTATATATTATATATAAATAAATTATATATAAAAAAATATGGTTATTTTTCCATTCAGGTTTGTATACAATTATGCTACTCTATTATTTGTAATATGCAGAATATCAGAGTCTGCAAAAATAGTCAAAACAGATATCAATAGAAATTTTACTAGTGTCTAGATATGATACATAAAAGACTTACACATTGCTCTCATTATTATTTCCCGGGTTGGTTGTAGGCTGCACCACAATGCACTCAGTGGTGTCATACATGTGATGCAGCCTGTGATTGAGGATTTTCAGAAATGTGAACAATATGGTGACAAGAGCGCAGTAGATGATCCAACCCAATTTCGCAGGTGGAAAGTACTGTAAACAAAAAATGTGCTAACACTTTTGCCTGTCAGACTGACAGTCCTGTTTGTTAGAATAAATATAAATAAACTTGTTGTTGATGGTCTAATAAATTACCTTTGCAATTGTAGTTTTAATTAGTCTAGGCATTTTATTAATTAATTACTCAACTGTCACAAAAAAAAAAACAAAAAAAATTACAAAATATTATAAAGTATATGTTAAGACAAGGTGACTTTTCACATCCCTCAACTCAACTCAAAATTTATATATTGGCTCTATATTAATATATATATTAACTATAGAATTCTATATCTTTAAAATACATATGAACTACAGAAAGGACCACAATTATATATTTATTTCCTAAAGATAATCCACAGTAAATAGTTTTGGCTAAAAATAGGCAATATTGACCACTATAGAATCAAACTTATTTAATTAAACTGTACTTTTATATTACTTAAACAATATGCAATAGCATTGTTGATATTTTTTTGATATATTAGCATGGTAGTAGAGCTTTCTATAAGTCCGCCTGGCTACCTACCACCCTTAAGTTGAGAGCCAACCCTTTAGGTTTAGTGTGCTTACCATCTCAGACCACATAGTCATTTAACATCAGATGACATTGTGGTCAAAGTCTAAAACCTACAAAATATTAAAAAAAAATTATACAATTATCAAAATTGCCCCCAGACCATCATATCATTTCAGTGAATAACATAGCAGATATAATAAATTTTAAATGATCTGCAACAAAAACAAAGTAAAAGGAACATGAATATATTGCTGTTTCTTTTACAAAATAAAAGCTTTATTTAACTTGTAAGGAACAAAAACAGTTCATTCAAAGTATTGCCCATCACTAGTGACCACTTTCTCTCATCTTTCTGTCATTATATGAATTTGATTCGTTTGATCAGTTTCGTATTAATTTGAATTCGTAGTTTATTCACTTTTCATCGCCAGCCACGATGTGGTGCAAAAAACCTTTTCTTTTCTGCCATTGAAGTAGTAGTTCATAGTGAGAAAACGCTGTTTGATTTTCAGAAGTAAGAAAAAATTACTTTGTTTACACTAAAGTGAACTACCATACACTAAAATTTAAGGTTAGATACACTACTCCATTGCATGTGTATTAGCATTCGAAACTCTACGAACGGGGTACTGCTACTGCCATCTTTGAAGAAACAGTGAGAACTTATTCAAGGTCCTTTTATGTATGTGAAAGAAAATGCTTAAAAGTTTCTGAAACTTTGATCAACTCTAAGTAACAAAGCACCATAAGAGAGAAATTATTTATTTATTTATACATTATGCCTTAAATACGCAATGGCAGACTTAATGCCGACGGCATTCTCTACCAGTCAACCATTAGGTAATGCAGAGATAAATGTTGATAGGTTTAAAAGGAGAAGTTTTTATAAAATTATGTTTAACCTATTTAATATAACAATATATAAATAAAATATCAACACCGATATACTACATATATACAATACATACATATAACAACATCATACATAAATAAAAGTATAATAAGTCAACATCAAGTACTAAATACAGCATTAACCAGATAATTCTGCTAACTGAGACTGGTAAAGCCGACGTACCCTGACTTTAAAACTGAAACGGTTAGATGACATCCTGATTTCATAAGGAAGCGCATTCCATAGGAGAATAGATTGGATAAAGAAAGAGGAATGTACAAGACCGGAAGTATGGACAGGACAGCAAAGAATAAGATTATTAGAAGAGCGAAGGTTAAGGTTATGATTAGAGCATAAAAACTGAAAATGTGGAGTTAAGTAAGAGGGAGTGTTGGGAAAAAATAGAAAAGAATACAGAGTTGTCAGAGCCCGCAAACTTCGACGCTGGCGTATGGGCAACCAATTAAGCTCTGAACGATGGCTCGATACATGGATACGATACTTACATAGAAGTGTGCAATTGATAAATGTCTACCTAGTTTTAGGAGATAATCTTTGTATGTACTATTCTGATTGTGAAGAATGTTTTAAAAAATAAGAAACAAAATTGTCTCAGAAGTATTTTAAAATGATAACCAATTAATTACATAAAAATTTGTAATGTAAAATCATTGGAGAAAAAAATAATACAAAACAATGTTCGCTTATTTATTTTATGTTCGTAAAACTGAGCTATATGTACACACATCCATTCTTTTGGGAAGAGGACTGATATTTGTGAAATCTGTCTAAGGTGGCAAAATTTTAGGGGTGAATATAGAGGTACTGACCATTAAAAACAAATTTGTCACACAGTCTTCATGGCTATGTACAGTTATTTCATAATTAATTTCTACTGTTCTTTATCTTACCAATTTTATATTATGTACTTGTTTCTTTGAAATTACATTTTTTCTCTTAATAATAATGTAACCAAAAATTAACATATAGGATTTGTTTCATTTTATTTGAACCCTAATATAGGCAAACTTGATGTACAAAACAAGATAAAACAATTGATAATGTTTAAGATCCAAATTAAAATAAAAACAAAAACACAGAAAAAACAGAGAACAAACTAAACACTTACATATAATTAATTTCATTTAAGTACATTAGCTGATGATTTTTTCTTAATGTTCTATGTGAAATCATTTAAGTTGTTACATTTAAAAATGAGCGAAATCCAATTTATATGACATATTTAGTTTTTTTAAGATTCCCAGTTTTTATACACCAAGCATGAAGTTCAAATATTACCTTCCATAAGATTTTTCATATTTTGCATGTACAAAAGTTGAAGCTTTTGTAATACAGGCAGTCCTTGACTTACGTCGTTTCAAGTAATGTCGAATATTGTTTTGACACTATTCCTCAAGCATACGTCAATTGTTTCGATTTCCGGCATAGGAGAATTAACTTGTCGCGGGGATTACCCCGCACATGCCACTGATTTCGTTCAGTTAGTTCATGGACAACGGACAATCAAGACCTAATACATTCGTTTATTTTACATCTTTGGCAGTTTTTGTTTTTACATACATATTTAAGTGAATTTTAATCTAACGATTCCACATAAACAAGACAGTAATAGTAAAGTGAAGAAGAGAGTAAGAAAGACAATTACAATGGATGTTAAATCTAAGATTATAAAACTCAAAGATCATTGTTGTTCGACTTCATCTATTGGAGAATGCCATGAAAATTTTTGAAGAAAATGATCTCAAGTTTGAGAGAAGTTACCAAGACCTGTATGATAGCAAGAAGAAAGAACCGAAGCAATCTAGAATTGATAGCTTCTTTAAGCCAAAAGTTTAATTTATTATTTCTCACTATATATTTCGATTATTAAAGTTTTATCATTATTATTAAAATTAATAACACACAAATACCAACTAGCAATAATTAGCAATTTCATAAGTATATATAAATTATTTTAAGAACTTACTTTTGATAATAAAGTATGTATGTCAAAAGTATGTATGTTCTTTGTTATAAATGCAGTTTTTTTTTATTTTGAGTCTGTGTGGATTCTAACCCTCGAGTTTTACATGTAAACATATGAAAATATATGTACTGACGTATGTCGTTTCAATTTACGTCGCATATTTCAAGAACCTAACATGCCGTAAGTATGAGGACTACCTGTATAACGTAAAATCAGCTAAAATTGGATTTAGCTCACTTTTAAATTCATTTGTCTAATTACTTTTGGTTATTCATACACCATGAAAATTTTTGTCTATATCAGGCAAAAAAAAAAATGTTTGGTCTATTGCAGAATAAATCTTCATATTGTTTATATAGGACTTAAAACTGGATTGCACAATGTATTGAAATGCTGTTATTAAACAAAAGAAATATACAGCATGACTGATTAAATATTTGCAATACTCTCACAGATCACTCATTACTTGCTTCTCATTCTAAAATCAATTAAAAAAGTGGGTGTTTAATATTTGACCTAATTATCTTGAGAAATGAAAAACTGCTATACACTCAACAACTGATGATTTACACAAAAATGAAATGGTGTAATAAATGAAACATGCCCTGTCGGACTCTCCAGGCTGCATCTTGTGCACCGCTTTCTTTTGTTCGACCGTGTGGCGTTCTCACATTAAGCAGTTCCATAATTATTAACCTTGAGAGGCGCCCCTTGAATTTTGTTAATTGAAGCTAGGTGTGATTTTTTTAAGTTTAAAAGTATTGTATCATGCCCATACTTTTAAAAGTTTTAGAACAAACTACAACTAAGATTCTCTTTGTTGTTTATTAGTATTTAGTTTGATATTATTATTTTATATGTTAAATGTGACCATAAACAACTACATAATTGAAGGGTGTTAAACTTTAAATAATCACCTGGTATAAATATTATATACCAGAGGTAACCCATAACTTTGTTCACTTTAATAAGAACTAACTTAACACATTGCATATGGTAAAGATACATTTATATTTTTGGACATTGTCACTGGAGTATAAGACCCATTCTAAAAGTACATATTATTTAGTTGATTTTTGCAAATGAGACAAAAGTTAGGCCTACATAAGTTTACATTAAAGTAGACACCATGCAAGGTGTTAGTAATATTAAAATATAAAAAAAAACAGTATAACGTAAAATGCTTAGAATTTGATAACTACTTGTCTACTCTTATAAGCAAACAAACTATAAATATATATCTCTGAATTATAATAAAAGCACAGCGAAACAGCTAGAGGAAACATATTGAAAAGAAATTAAATACATTGGAGGGTCAAGACATGAACTACATTTTAAGCATGAATACATTTTGTATCTATAAGCTTGCAATTGAAACTGGGTACATTAAATACTCTAATCTGAGTCCCCCAAATCTGGTTGCAAATAGTCAAATTCAGCTAGGAGGATTATCAACAAGTATTAAAAAAAAAATTCTTTAAATATCTTGTTATATATGCATAATAACTGAATTATATTAAAAGCCTTTATTACTGTTTACATTGTAACAATTGTGGTTTTTCCAAATGACAACTTCTCTAGCGAACCAACCACAATTTGATAAGTACAATGACCATAATGACTCAAACATATATTTACAATGCAAAAAAACAGAGTGACCCGATTTTATGTTACCACATTTATAACCTTGAAGCGATTGCGAATTTTAAAATAGTAATTAATTTTGAATACTTACCAGATAAACGGAAAATGGTAAACATAGCAGAAACAACCAAATATAAAGGTGCACTGTGTTGCAAAACAAATTTTGATGTGGGTCGTAAAACCATCCACCAGTTAAAGATGCCCAAACACCCTGGCGTAATATCTCTAATGTCTGGGAACCCATTTTACACACTATGTCCACATATCCCTGTTTATGTCACCGCAAATCCACACCGCATATCACAAAATTCACGAACTCATTTTTTCACAACTGCGAATTGTTTCCACTACTGCCATTTTGGACAATATGTACGCGCGAAAATGAACTCTATTGACATTTATATTTTTTTTACATACACAAGGCTCTTTATGTGACTTGTACTGTAACTTGATACTATAACACTTTCAGTTGTTGCAATAGAACCATGATTACTAATTTATCGATTATTGATAATAAGAATGATAAATAATTATTCAAAACTAATAACTAATTCCAAGTACAATGTAAAAGTATCTAATTTCCACAGACGTCATTTTAGAACTTTTGACAGTTGTCAAAAAAAAATTAAACTTGCCAGCAAACACCTTACACGCCATTTTCCCTCAAGTTTATGGAATGGGCATATTATTAATTTTTTATATGGCAATAACCTCTAAAAAAACTGGACGAGTATTAACTCATTTAAAACAAGGATAATCACTTATAATTTGTCAAAATACCCTAAAAAGGGTATATATGTATTGAATGTGTATTAGGGTGGTTCATTTCCGCAATTTTTTTTCTTTTTTTCGTTGCTCATGCAAAATATTAATCTACATATAGAAAAAAAAATTCTCACCAAGTTTGGGCTCGTAATATTAATTTTAAGTACTTACAATTTAAATTTAAAGTTCTTACATTTTCCGGTATAAAAATGGCTGTAAATTCATGAAATATTGGTCGGACAACTTTTTTTTTATGAGTCAGTTCTTTTTTCTTCCTACTTTTAGGGTAAATATATTTTTTACAAAAACTGTACATTGACGACATCTACTGGTGAACCAGTGCGAGTTACACAAAAAACACTAAGACTGTTTTAAAGAGTATGAAATTCCCCACAAATTCCATCAAACCGATTTGCAATATTGTAAAAGCCGAGTAAGCATAACAAATTTGAAAAAAAAAAAACTTTTTCATGCATTTTGAATGATAAAATTTTAAATTTCAATTGTAAGTACTTAAAATTAATATTAAGAGCTCAAACTTGGTGTGAATTTTTTTTCTATATGCAGATTAATATTTTGCATGAGCAACGAAAAAAAAAATGTTTGCGGAAATAAACTACCCTAATGTGTATATCATTGAAAGCGCGATTTAATATAATTTGGAATAAGAAGCATTTGTCCATTACACGTACACTATTCGTAACATCTAGAGCGATGAAGGATCCGCTCTTAAACAAACATTTTGAATTGTAAACAACAAGTAAATATTATAGTGGACATTACTTTGCACTTCCGCCTGGAATAGATTCGCAATTATCATGTCTTACTGCAACAAAAAACGTTTGATTTTATTTGTTCGAATGTACGTTAAATTTAAATCTGAAACTAATAATAGAGAGCGAGCAAAATAT
Organism: Antheraea pernyi; assembly: GCA_015888305.1. Lineage (NCBI taxonomy): Eukaryota > Metazoa > Arthropoda > Insecta > Lepidoptera > Saturniidae > Antheraea > Antheraea pernyi. Next base: position 112,236 of record MU159460.1, on the reverse strand, counting down.
TAGTAACTAAAACAATAAAGGTAATTGAAAACGCGTTCCTTGATTGACGGTTGACACTGTTCGGTAAAAGAGTTCCATGATTAATTTTTCCATATGACCTATGTCACGTGAATGTTTCCGGCAAACATGCAAAGCTAAAGTTATATTTAAGTACATCGATAATGTATTTAAAACAGAAGCCTTATTGTACATTGAATCGTTACAAGGTCGAAAGTTTGCAACTTTGACTGATTAAAAGAGCACTTTGCAACATTTGGTTCGGTGTACCTCGTCGATACGAGGCATTCCGATATCCTATTTGGTATTAAAAGCAATCTATGGATTCCAATATAACGGTAAAATAGTTATACTCCAAAGCATTTCATATCGTGTTAAATTACCTGGTAATGAACAAGTTGATTTGTAGGCAAACCAACCTGCACTTCAATGTATACTCACTACTTTTCTGACGTGAAATGTTATTTTAGAGATATGCGGAAGCTATATTTTGATAAGAGATAGTTAGAAAAAGTAATCTGGACTAAGATCATTCAACCGAGACCTTATTTTGATTTTTCATAGATCGATCAAAATTTATTAAGTAGCTAAGCTAATAATAGCTGTCCGATTTCGCTCAAGACACAATTTATCAAATAGGTTTTTACACGAAGAAAACGATCATCACCTCATTTCACGGTGTGTGGTGTGGTTGAGGAAGTCAATTATATTTTGATGGAATGTGTTAAATATGAGGGTTGTAGGATTTTTTAAGATTACTCGATTCGTGAAGGTAGGCATTTGTAATTCGATGTTGTCAGATCCTTTGTATCTAGAGTGTAATAATGTTGTAAGAATCGCAGGTTTAGCTTTTAAGATTATTTTTTTCTTTTTTTTTCTCCTAGTGTCCTCTACCACGGATAAGCAGAGTCGTTTTTATTCCTGGGTTTAATTTTTCATTTTTTTACATTTAGTTGTGACCTCTATATAGGTGCATTTTTACTTTGATTTCAAATTAGCTATTATATTTATTACAGTAAGTTATTATAGTGCTGCAGTATTTCTGAAATATTTTTCTATTTATTGCTTCTATCAGCTTTTAAGATTAGATTAGATTTCATTATTGCGGAATTTAATATGTATGTATTGTTGTTATGGGGCCTCTTAGTCGTTATGGCAAGGATAAGGCCCATTATAAAGATTTAAAAAAAAGTATATCAAATACCAAAACTTTATGAAAAATGGTAAAAATGGGAAATGGCCGTGTAAACGTGTATTGTATTTTTTTCACGTTTTGAATGACGCGAACGGCACGCCGCCGCAGTATGCGTGAATCCGGTGATCATGTGGATTAAGTCCGCTATTGAACCTTTACTTTTTAAAAACAAAATAGCGCCCATCCCGTTTCAATGATGTGTGACTTAACAGTTTGGAAAAGGGTTGAAGCATAGTGCTGCGGTAATTTGATAATTCTCTCCTGGCAGCCCGCTGTCAAATGTCACAGAGAAGTTCAGTTCAGTGTTCCAAATTACTTATTATTACTCTTTGGTTCAGTGTCACTAATAGTTTCAAAAGCGAATTTTATTCTAGTCATTTGTCAGCTTGTTTATTGGCTTGTTTTGTTTTTGATAGCCAAAAAATGTATAGAAAAAATTGAATAGAAATACTATTGTTTTCAATGAATCCGTGACTGGATATTAATTATACTGAAGCAGAGTCCATTCATAAAAAATGTCAGACGTTGAGAAATTATTAAAACAAGCCGCCATGCAAGTAGGTGCTGGTGGAAGCGCAGGGTTTGTTGAAGTCTGTATCATGCACCCATTGGATCTGGTTAAAACAAGGCTGCAGTTACAGGCTACCAAATCTGCAGTAAATAGTTCGGACCCTCACTATTATAATGGAATCGTTGATTGTATGAAAAAAATGTACAAATATGAGGGGTTGACGTCCTTCTGGAAAGGTATCTTGCCTCCCATTCTTGCTGAAACACCTAAAAGGGCAGTGAAGTTTGCGACATTTGAACAATATAAGAAAATATTTATGTTTGGCTCTAATGTTCCAACACCTCTGGTGAGTAAATTTATACATTATTGAAATTTTAGTTCCAACATTTTTTTTCTAATAGCACTACAAGGATTGAATACTTTTTTGATCACTATCACTCAAACACTGCTAAGTAGGCAAGAATGATGAAGCAGCACTTTCCTCCATTCTGAATATACATCTACTGTTTCTCTGATAAATAAAATGATTTATACCTTTGTATCAGTTTTTTAATGCTTCATAATTTCCAAATACAACTATATTATTAAACAAGATTTCAAAACATGTAAAAATTGAATAGTTATAGATAGGGTTATTTATTAAGCAAATATTGCTGGTTCTGCATATAAAATAGATCTAGAAAGCATTCTATTCATTCTATTAAGCCTGAATGAATTGGATGAATAGTCTAGGAGCCTGTCTTTTATTAATGTATGCTGATTATATCCATATATGAGAACTGTGTTTAACATAGACTCCACAAATTTCTTGAAAACAGATAACAATTTTTTGTGTATAAAAATATTTAATGTCACATATAGCTCAACAATGTAATAACAAATTACATAACACTGATAATGGTAGACATATGGTACCTACTCCAATGATTTAAAACATTTTGCTTTTCCGATAAGGGAATTAAGTAATAAAACAATTGAATAAGCCTTTTTACATTGTTTATAATTGCTTTGTAATTGCAATTATTTGTTTAATTTTTTTTTATCTCAGTTATTGTTATAATGTTTGCTTATTTGCTTCAAGTTCATCTTCAAAGTTACTGCATAAAAGTTATTAAGTATTAAATTTTTCTCAGGATATTGTTTAGGTCAGGTTGAAGTTGGAAGCAAATTCTAATAAAAAAATTAATCCACATAAGGGCCAGGACCTTCTGACATTGAAGTAGTATTCCTTCAGCCAAACACTACAGTTACTATATTCACTAAATACAAATACATCAATAATATATCTTACAATACATATATATAATGAAATCTATTTTTTTTACAGTTTGGTCTGGTTTTTATATTTCACTGGATGTACGTGTTTTTATAAATATCTGATAATTCAAATGATATATAAGTATTCAAAACTTACTGTTTAATAGATAATCCAAATTATTTGTCATTTTCATTTCACCATCCTGCAAATTTTGTAAAATATAGTTACAATATTATGACATATGTGTTGTTAATGTATCATTGTGTGTGCAATTTTTATTAAAAGTATTTAGTAAACAATTGAGAGGGCATAGTCAATATTTCTTTTCATTTAGTAGGTACATTTTATTTGGTCATTTGTGAATGTGAAGTAGGAGTAACAGATGGGGTATTTTCAATTTTAAATCTATTGTATAATAAAAAGTATCTGCATATATAGTGATATATATTTGTAGTAACAAATGTATAATGTTGGTGAATTATATGTATTAAAATTGTGTATATTTAATTCTTAGTAACAAAAGAATGTGCACAGTAACATGAATATGAATGTGTGAGTTATTTTAAGACCTTTAAGGTTATTAACACTCCCCAAGGGTAACACCTTGAAGTTTAAAAGCATGAATTGTATTTTCGGTAGTTCTTTGTTGTGTTTTTAAGAAGATATGTATATATCGAAATTTGTCTTCGACATTGTTAATTGGAAGGTATTTAGGTAATGGACCACGGTTTAACTTCAAATTGATCTAGTTATTATATTTCCCTTTGAATGTGCATAGATTAAAAAGCATTTTATTGTCTTTGTTGATTATTGTTAACCAGAGGTTTTGATTGCTGGCTCAACTGAAAAGAATATTTTTTCTTTTTGTGGCAGTTATGACAGTATGAGATAAACATATTATATAACAATCACTAAGACTAAACAAATAAACTTTTAGTTGAATATATGTGATAAGATGTTTATCTCCAAAAGATTTTGTCTGATAAAAAGTAAGATCTAAAACTATGAGAGTGTATATTTTTTCAGTTATCAGCGCCCGTGGCTTCAGTCGTATGTTACTTGTTTTATTGTTTCAAGGGAATGTAAACTCACCTGGATACATTGTAGGCATTCTTCTATTTTATTTAAATAATTTACAATATTAGGTATTAACCCCAACAACTGTTTCATCAATTTTAATCTACATGTAGATTCAATTTTATCATTTCTGAGTGACCTTTATGGAAAAATGTTACAATATTGTGCATATACGGTAACATAGATAATACTCTCCTTTATCTGGCAGTAAAACACTAATATTGACCAACCATTGTGGAACTTAGTCCAGATAAACAACAGATATTTAGATTTTACTTATATGTATAGTTAATTTCTACGCAATACAGGGAATAATTAATATAGAACATTTTACTTATAATCTAATACACTATGATTTCACATAACGATTAAACCCATGCCTTTTATCAGGAAAAGTTATGTTTTTGGGCCCATTCAAGTATTACGTAACTGGAATTTCAGTAATTTATGTATCAGCGCCCTCACACCCTTGTAAGCAAAAGTAAGCAAAAACTCTTACACCTTCTCCATTCTGTGCTTAGGTATTGGTATTTTTGCAAAGTCCTGACGATTTTACTATGAATTTTAAATAACATTGCTGACATAAATACATTCAGGTCTTACTCGCTTTACTGTTAACATAACACTTGAATGACCTTTTTCTGGTATCAAGACATTTACGTGCTTTTATCGATAGTGTTAATCGCTATTTTTCATTTCCAGACGTTCTCTTTAGCAGGTCTAGGAGCCGGTGTCACTGAGGCTATACTGGTGAATCCCTTTGAAGTGGTCAAAGTGACCCTGCAGTCTAATAAAGCGTTGGCAGCGCAAGTGCCAAGCACGTGGTCTGTCACACGGCAGATCGTCCGCGAACATGGCCTCGGGTTCAGGGGTCTGAACAAAGGATTAACAGCTACTATAGCAAGGAATGGTGTATTCAATATGGTCTATTTTGGTTTCTACCACAGCGTGAAGGGTTACGTGCCAGAATATCAGGTGAGAATATAAATAAACTAGTTTTTGTCCGCAACTTCGGCTGCGGGGAATAGTTACTTTGGGCTAACGCTAAATTCCAACTCGCGATTTCGTTTACGTAGAAAGTGAAAATATTTTTACATAATATGTACGTTAACCCCGATTTTGAAACATTCTTCATTGGTGCTCCGCTCTTACTGGTCTTAGCGTGACGATATATATAACCTATAATATTCCTTGATAAATGAGCTATCTACCACTAAAAGAATCTATGAAATCAATATTATTTACTTACAATAATTAATTTTAGAATAAAAGGAAGTAATGAGAACAACGTTGTTACACAAGTCATCTTTCAACTTTTTTCTGTGTTCAGTTAAATTTATCTGTCATATTATTATACGTTGGAACGGAACCCTTGGTGTGCGAATTCGTGTCGCCCTTGGCCGATTTCTTTTAACTCGTCGTTTGGCTACATTCCAGACCGGGAAAGGTAACATTAGTCGTTTTTACATCGACTGGTTTAAAAAAAAATAATACGTCATTCATTTTACTGGGTAGCAATCACCATACATAAAGTGTTTAACCCGCAACAGTAACACAAATAGATATGTCGCTTCTCGGGATCAATCGGTATATATTCAGTATTTATGAGGAATACTAGTGTTTATACACAGGAGGGTATAGTTACCTGATAAACACGTCACAGCAACTGTGTTCTTGTCATGTTTCGGTATCAGCTACATAGAAAGGGCGATACGATAGCGGTGACTAGGAATGAATGGCAAATCTTTCCGTATTCGTCGTCATCACAGCATATTATAAAACAAAGTCCTCTACTAAGTCTGTTTGTCTGTTCGCGATAAACTCAAAAACTACTGAAAGGATTTTCATCATGTTTTCACCAGTAGATAAAGTGATTCACGATGAAGGTTTAGGTATATAGTTTGACAAGGCTTCGTTTTTATTATCAGGGCTGCACAACGTTTGCCGGGCCCGCTAGTTTTTGAAGACTTACGCCACCCCCGAGCTTAAATAAAAAGCTCAAATTCCCACTTGACGTTTAACTGTGGGTCCTTGACCTTCTCTAACCAGCTGAAGTAGGGACTCAGTCGGGGTACAAACACGCTCACCTGACCTCAAATAATGAAAGAAGATACGAATAAAAAGTACTTAATATTTGTTGTTACTTACGAAAAGGCTTATTAAATATAACTGAACATATAAAACTTTGTTCGTTAATTTATAAACTATTGGAATTGTGCAAGAGGGCCTCCACAATTGTTGTTCCGTGAATACATGACCTCGAATATCTATAAAGTTCTTTTCACACAACTCCGATCAACCATGAAGCAGCAAAGTCGATTAAAATCTGAATTTGCGATTTTTAATCCAAAATTTAGCCAACGCCATTTATGTCAACACATTAGGAGGTAGACGGGTATCTTGCCTTTTTAATGATTGGACACGTTTTCCAGTCCCATGGCTGTCTTATAAGTGAGCCTTCAACGTCTGTAATTATAATTACTAGTGGGCGCCCAGAGGTCGACAGTCGACCTTAGTTCATTGATTTTTTTAAGTTTGAATTTTATTAGGGTTAATATCATTGTTGAATGTAGAGTGAAAAAGGGTAATTGGAACGTAAGAGTAAAATAATACATACAGTCGAGCATAGCAACCTCCACCAACCAACCTTTTTTGAAGTCCTTTATTGACAGTTGTCAAAATGTCTTTTTTATTTACATGTGTGTATATGTTGTGTAAAATTGAAGCAGTAGTGTGATTAATGCATATTTTAATTAATTTAATGTACTTCTAATGCATTTTATATAAAATAAATAGCTTTCTGCACTTCTCCTCCTTATAAACTTTAACTATGCCAAGTTTCACGTTCATCCGTTCGCCCAATTCCGTTAAAAAGGGATACAAAGATTAGGCTTCACGTATTAATATACAGATAATAGTACTATTGCAGGTGAATCAATGGTTTAACTACTTACTTCGTACTGGTTCGCATAACTGCCGATAATCGGAATCTAATTATAGATTCTGTAAGAAACCTTGCTTGGTCAATAGCGTAGTCAGTTAGAAAAAAAAAACTTCAGTTAAGTGCCTTCTGCCTATGCCTTCCGCGCTCGTCACGTAGTACGGTGCAGCTGTAAAGATCCTTTAGGTCATCAGCAGATACTTGAGGCTTGAGACAGTGTGTAGTCAGTTCGAAAAACAAAATGTTCTAACCTAAATACGTTAAAATATAAAAACAATACGAAATGAGAATGTCTATCGTTATGCCGATGTATGAATATGCACAACAAACAAAGACGTAAATGCCAACAGCTTGAGTCTCTTAAAACTCTACGTTTATTTACAAGGTGCTAAGTTATTATGTTACATCAATATATCCTAAATACATCCATATTCAACAATTACGGTTATTGGATCTCTGAAATAATACAGATAAATCGGTATTTAATCGGTAAACCGTAAAACGACTCGTATGACGTCGACTTCAAATTCTAGTATTTACAGAACGCTGTTTTTACCTTCTATTTAATCTCATGAACGTTCATCTATTTCGAAAGTATGTAGGTGAAGAAAGAAAAAACCGAAAATGTTCTTCGTACGTTCCAGAATATTCGTTGTGATAAACGTATTTATTATAGGCGATTAGTTGTTACCGTTTTTAAAACATAAGTAATATGTGAATCAATTATATAAGTCGTTAAAATGATTTTAACCTAAATGGATATGTATATTATCTCTGTTGTTTCGCGCCATAAAGATAGCGTGTACAATAAATCATAGTACACAGTGCAATATTTATCTGTCGCTCAGCATGCTATTTCTATTTTAGTGGTTATCTTTGCTTCTTATGTAAGTCTTTAAGTTTTATAGCAAATACTTTTGAAATACGTGCTATGAATACTGATAATGGCTATTCATTGATTTCCACATCGTGACAGTTTAATAAAAAAGGGTGATAAAGAAATTATATCACATCTATACTTCAATACTAATATTATAAAGAGGTAAAGTTTGTGGCGTTGTAAGGGGTAATCTCAGGAACTACTGGTCCGATTTATAGGGTTATAGGCTATATATCATCACGCTAAGGCAAATAGGAGCGGAGCACAGATGAAAAATGTTTCAAAATCAAGATGTTTTTTTTTAGAGCTTCTGCTGTGTGTCAACTTTAGCCCAGAGTAGTAACTATTACTACGCGAACGAAGTCGCGGACAGGGGCTATAATATATAATTTTATAAAGAGTTAAAGTTTGGGAGTTTGTGACGTTGTAGGGGGTAATCTCAGGGACTACTAAACCGATTTTGGAAATTCTTATTCTTTTATTCTTCTTCTTTTGGATATTATGCTATTTAGTATTAAGTATTATTAGTATTATTATTTAGTATTAATTATATTATATATATGCTATTTAGTACTTATTTCTCTGTACATAATAAGCTTACTGTTACAAAATTCTACTGTATGTAATAACAAACATTTTTTATAAACTCAACAGGAACGATTTATTTTAAAAATATATTCATATTTAATTTCAGGATCCACTACTGGAGTTTGGTAGAAAAGTGGCAATAGGTTTCACGTCTGGTGTCCTGGGTTCCTGCGTGAACATACCTTTCGACGTGGCCAAGAGTAGGATCCAGGGTCCTCAGCCGACACCGGGTATTGTCAAGTATAGATCCACTACCGGTGCTATTATTCTGGTGTATAGGGAGGAAGGGTGAGTATGATAAAAATGACCGCTTGCGTTCTTTATACTACCATTAAGATTGTTCGTTCCATTGTTAGAAGGAGACGGATGAGAGAAAACTACATTTGACAGAGATGCGAATGTTAAGGGTATGACTATAATAGATAAGATTAAGAGAGAGAGGGAGTTTGAAAAGAGCACCAGTGACAGAGAAGTTGAGGAGTAATATGTTAGCATGGTACGAGCATGTCATGAGGAGAGATGAAAACCATGTAAGTAGAAAAGTTTTGAGTATGATGGTGGATGGATATAGGACTAGAGGAAGACCGAAAAATGTATAGATGGATTGTGTGGAAATGTGTATAAAACGTGTGAATACTGAGATGATATTTAACAGGGGAGAGTAGAAGACGAAAGCGTGTTATGCCAATCGTACTTAGGTAGGAAAAGGGTAAGGAGATGAAGATTGTTCATCTACTTGTTTGTAATTATTTGATGGGAGATATAATATTGGTCCCAAGGCGAAGTGGTTCGACCAGTGGAAAATCAATCAGTTGTCCTCAATTTAAAATCCCAACGTGTACCAACGAATTTTTCGGAATTCCCGTACATTTACTAATTTACATTGGTAACATTATCGGCTGACGGTGAAGGAAAACATCGTGAGGAAACCCGAACCTGAGGAATATTCTTGTAGTACCACGCTATGTGTGACAATATAGAACTGTGGGTATCTCAGTGTTTGGTATCGCCAATATGTGGTTGGCTGGCGTGGTGATTAGACGTGCCGTGTGTTGGGACCAGTTGATGTGATTGTATTGTAGCCTCTATAAATGCGTGATCAATGGTGATTTCGGGAATTGACTCCACTCTGTGCATCCACTTAAAACGGTTGTGACGTGTAATGTATTTTAAATATATCTATATGTTAAAAAGATAAACCCGATTAAGTTTCTCGCCAGTTGTTGTCGATGACTGTGATGTTTGTCCAAACAGGTGGTAGTTTTAACGTTCATAATCACCTTCTTGGGGCCTAAATTGAATAAAGTATTTTTGATTAGATTGCAACCACCAATTACATAATTTGATACACCGAAACAGTGACTCTAGTCTAGTTTATTCTGGTATATGGGGACATGACTCTGTCGGACACAATTACCATGTCGTAATTGTTTTATTTATATTATCTTATCTAGCGACTAGCCGACCCGTGCCCACTTCGTTGACCGGTAATACGTAAGCGTGGAATGGTTATTTTGCGCTAAAACGCAGCGGAAGCTCTGAAAAGGAAAAAAATACCCCGATTTTGCAACATTCTTCATTGCTGCTCCGCTCCTATATGTCTTAGCGTGATGATATGTGACCTATAACCTTCCCTGATAAATGAGCTATATAACACTGAAAGAATTTTCTAAATCGGACCAGTAGTTCCTGAGATTACCCCTTACAACGTCACAAACTCTACCTCTTTATAATAATATTATTATATTATTATTAGTATAGATGTGCTGTATATTGGAGTACGTTTAGCTGTAAATAGGGGTAAAGAGTTTCGAAGTACGAAATGCGGGAAACTGCAAAAGTTCTGGAAATACTAATAATATAACATCGTATTTATGGTATAACTAGCTTCAGCTTGTGTTTATGTAGATTGGATGTACCCGGAGATAGTACGTAATAAACAAACTCGCTTTCGTATTTGTAATATTAGTTAGATTTTTATTGATATTCACACAATCACCACTCTATGGCCTAGTTTTACTTTACAATTTATATTGAAGTACTTTATTAATGTAGTTTGTCGGGAAGATTAATTCTTTGTACTAATATTTAGAAATCCGCCTACTGTTGCACAATTGTGCAATATCGCACACTTCTGATCCAATAAACTGGAATTTGGGCGCCTGCCAAAAACGTAATAATCCGAAATATAACATTTTCGTAACTAATCTATTGAGGCTAGTTAACTACATATAGTTACTGGAAATATATAAAAATCCAGTGCCATGATGTTTGTCCACGATGAACTAGGAAACTACACAACCGATCTTCACGAAAGTTTGCATTTATTTATAATTTGGTCCAACTTGTGAGACAGGACTATTTTATATTTCGATTAATGGCCTCAATATTTTTTAATACCAAATTTAATAATTGTCAATGTTGATTATTGTTATTAATTATATAGTTTCTTCGAACAGATGGCGTTTTAAATTAGTTTGACAGAAAACTGTATAGATAACATCGTTTTTGTATTATCATGTAATTTTTTTTATATGTAAAATAGTTTAATCTTTTGTTTTATTAATATTTAATTTATTGTTGGAGCATGCCGTGCTTGTCTGTAAATATGACTACATTTATAATGTGTTACAATAGTCCTACTTTTTATATACTCACTAATGTATTGTCATGTTGACGATCCTAAAATAAATAAATAAATAACACTAACATGATGTCACGTTTTAATTTCTGATTTCTTTTTTCGATAACTGTTCCACAGCAACTCATTGATTATATTCATTATCTTTGAATTGTTTTAGGCTATTAATTACTCCAGTAATTTGTTTTTTTTTTTTAACTCGTTCTGCAAAGTGACTTCACGGTACCTGATGGAAAGTACAGTAAGTCTATAAATAACGGCGACTGTCAGTGTTAAATAGCAACGGCAGTCATCGCTATCATGCCGACCTGCAAAAGTGCTTCTGCACGCCTCGTTTGAAGAACCCCATGTCATAAGAGGAAGGCTACACACTGGCTGGGAGGCAATTCCACATCTTCACAGTACGACAAAAATAAAAGCTTACGAACTTCTTCGTTCTTGCCGGGATGGTTGCTACTGTGAAACTTTGAAGGCGCGTACCCGCCCGTGTAGTTATGTAGTGAAAAGAAGAAGATGGAATGAGGCTAAACACGCTCAGTGAGGCAATGTCTCTTCGCAACTGAACGTCTTTGATTTGTTATTTAATAAGAAGTTCCATAATTAAAAAATAAAACTTTAGGAATCGCTGTTTTAAAAGTCGAAAGATAAAAACGCGATAAAAAACAATATTGACTAGGATGAAAATATTATTTTAGTGGAGACAAAACATTGACAAATGACAAAAAATCGTGCGTAGTTCACATACGTCAGAAGTGAATCCTTCAAAAGGAAAGTGAAAAGAGCGTATGTCTCACTATTCTCCAATACTACTAGAAAGCAAGCGAGACACTGCTCCCACTCTACCCGACACGGTGTTTACTCTTTGTCACACAAAAAGGTTGCTGATTCAAAGTTTTATTTCAAATTTTTTTTAATTCCTTTTGTTTTCAGATTCCGTGCACTATACAAAGGATTGTTACCAAAAGTGTTACGACTTGGACCAGGCGGTGCTATTATGTTAGTCGTATACGACTATGTTTACCATTTCTTAGAAAATAAGTTTCAACCAAAATAGACTAACGTACTTAAAATAAATTTAAAAAAGATGTATGTTATTTATACGACCAAGATTTAAAAAAAAATGTTATATTTTTATATTTCAGTTGAAAACTGTGACGATTTTATTATTATATATGTTCGTTATGTTTAAAAAAAATGTTCTTTATTATACAAGATAAAACAATGCATTTTTTTGCATGTAAATTTATTATATAAGCATTTATCGAGCATTTTATTGCAGATTGATATGTAACGATAAACCAAAGAATTAATAAGGATTTATTGTGTAATTTCCTTTGCGTTGTATAAAGAAAATGTTTAAAATCGAATTAGTTTCAAATATATTCGAATATTAGGATCTGACATTAATACACAGATGTAAACTATACAAATAAATAGGTATTTATGCTATCTATTGTCTATTTTACTTTGGAATAGGTATTGCGAGATATATACACTAAGATGTCTGTATAATAATTTAATAACTCCACACTCTTATTACAATAAAAACTATTTCCTTATAACTACTTGGTTATCAAATATAAATAATAAACAAAACGCAGTTTTGGTGCTCAGTCTATGTGGTTATAATAAATGAAATTATTTGGATTAAATTTTAAAGTAACCGTTGACTTTCTATTGCATATATTTATAAGCATTGTGATGTATTTTATGATAAACCATAGATATAGTTTGGTAACTTTTTTTACTGAGAGACGAAGGAAACGTTTGTTATTTTGAATTACGAAAGTATGCCTTCTGCTAAAAACGAAAATCAACCAATTTGGTACATAGTCTAAAAATTGTTATTAATTATAAGTATTTAGAAGAAAAACTAATTTTCTGGTTTAATACACTTAAAAAAGGACAATATTAGATGTTTATGCTTTTTTAACTTTATGTTTTCTATTATATTTAATTTGTTGACATTATATTATTATTTTCAATGTTCTGTTCTAAGTAATATAGATATATAATATAATTTTTAAATGTATCTCTTAAAATACTTATATATTACATCATACTAACTGTTTATTTAAGATTTAAAACACTGTTAAAAATTAGTTCATGTTGTTTTAATGTTCTGACATTTTAGTTCCGCCTTCATCCCTTCTTTTTACTTTTGCTATTTTTTTGCCTGTCTCTTTGTTTTGGTTGTCTTTGTTTTCTTCCAGAATCTAACCTAGAATTCCGAGAATGACACTTATTAGGGCCATACGTGGGTGTTTTAGTTACATGAGAACATTTTAAAATTGTTTCTTTTTCATACAAAACATAACAAAACATTTATAGTTATCATTTTATTTTTTAAACCGCTTTGTCTGTTTTTAGCATATATATTTGTTAGAATATCTGAATTCAGAGAGAAATCCCATTACCGGGCAGCATAAAGTGTTTTCTATAAATATAAAATAGTAAATAAACCTGGTTGTGGCTAGATAAGGTAATTCTTGTTTTAATATACGTAATATATAAAAAGCAATAACCAGTTTGTGATAACAAGTGCCTTTAATAAATTAAATTTAGCGATATGTTCACAAAATAGCATAGCTCTGAAATAAATATGGTAAATTTGCTTAGTTTTTTATGCCCTTGTACGACGAGGTACCATATAATGAAAAAAAAGTGTATTTATAACCAAATATTTGTTTAAAATAAATAATTAATTAGTGATACAAATTTTATGTAATATTTTTTTATATTATCATGATTTAGAGAAATGCAATACTTTAAATACATAAAATATGTTTATTTTTGTTGGATTTATAATACATATATTCAATAAATATTATATAATTTTGTTTATAAGGCGTTTTCTTTCTTAAATATAACTTATTCGACTAGTAAATATTTCTGGTGTTTATATTATAAATCAGTGTTTAATTATCAAATGGTAGGGACACGAATTTCACCAATATAATTATACAAATATCTTCAATTTAAAAATTACAGATAAATAAATCATATAAGACTAGCAACCCACCCCAGCTTTGCGTTTTTTTTATGCCAGCAGGCAAACGAACTAGCGGTTCACCTGATGTTAAGTGATCACCACCGTCCATAGACACTAACAATACCAGGAGAGTTGAAAGTGCGTTGCCAACCTGTGTTTGGGGGAAATGGAGAGAGGGGAGGTGGGCGCTCTCACTGACCGAACGAAACGCCACAATGCAAGTACTGTCACTTCACGTCGGTTTTCTGTGAGAGGGTGGTACTACCCCGGGCGAGCCGACCCATTCGTGCTGAAACCAATAATAGCTTCAGCGTGGCTCTATCACCTACAGCGTGCATGGGTGCAATGTACTAACATATAACGTGGTGTCATATGTTTATAACATTTAGAATAATTTTATGGTTTATCAAAATCATAGAAACTACCTAAGAATCTTCACATAACTATTTTTTGTTGCGCATAAATTAAGACCTGTGATATCTTCTAAAATAAACGTTTAAATTATATCCTGTAAAGCAATGCTTCCCAAACTTTTTGTCTCAAAATCCCCTTACCAATCTTTTCACTGTATTGGGTAGATCCTATATCTTTTGAATAGTTCTTAATCCAACCACAAAGCGAGTAGTTTGCTAAATGAAGTTTAATATGTAATTAGCTATTATAAAAAAGACGAGGTTGTCATAAGGATTGCAGACAGAAGTGAAAATTAAAAACAATGAAATAACTGTGTTCTGTTCTGAATTTTTAAATGAATTATAGTTTGAATAATAATATTTAAATTTTAGAATTTGATTATTGAATTTTTTAACATTAGTGTGGTTTTCATTTCAATTTGCACTCGGAGCCACAATTATATAATACCTTTTTATAAAGTATATTAATATTTATAAAGTATTAATCAATCAGACGTATGATGAGCCTCAAAATATTACATGTACACAGGCCCCTATACTACGCGACGCCAGTCTGATGCGGCCG
The DNA here is from genome assembly GCA_015888305.1 of Antheraea pernyi. Classification (NCBI taxonomy): domain Eukaryota; kingdom Metazoa; phylum Arthropoda; class Insecta; order Lepidoptera; family Saturniidae; genus Antheraea; species Antheraea pernyi. Next base: position 97,178 of record MU159460.1, on the reverse strand, counting down.
CGCAAGCGCAATACGGCCGGTCACGCTTACTAGCATGTCAAGATGCGAAATTATAAATTTATCTTTGCCAAAAACACCGCTGAATGCATTTAAAGAAGTTTTCACTTCGATAATTTTGTACTATGGTATTCATAATAATTCAGTGCTTAGGTACATTCCAAATTAAATTTCAACGAAAGTATTTATAAAATAATTTTATAGTTCATCTTATCACTAGAAATTAATAAATAATAATGGGTTATAAAGCTATTTAGATCGATATGATATTAATCCTAATATAATTCATTTAAATATTGTAGTGGACTTTACTTAGCACTTCCGCCTGGAACAGACTGGCCGCTGCCACGTCGTAACGTAAAGTATCGTCCACTATAAGATTTAATAAAGGATTTCGGCAAAGTAACATGCCTTCTTCAATCAAAGAAAAAACTAATTAATTTAGTTACGCTGTACATTTAGTGTACATCAAAATTGTCCTTTATAGCCATTGATAGGAGTTTTTATATATCAATGTTTACAGCTATCAAGTATCATAAACATCATCGTAGATTTAGAGTTTTGGGGTATAAGGGGTGTCAAATAACATCTTAGACTTGAGACATTCAAGCCAACCTCACCTGCACGTGGTGCACCCTGCTGAATAACGAACGAGGCAATGGCGAAAGCGGTGTGGTAGGGATTTACACCCCGACTGGGTCGCAACCATCATGTACGAGTACCACCAACTCGTATATGGCGAAAAAATCCGTCATAGTGATTTGCTTCTGCGGTTCGCGTTTTGGGATAAGCCTGTGCATATCCAGATTTTCACAGGTCGGCATGACAGCGGAGAGCGGCGATGGATAGTGTGTCACTCGGTAGTCACCATTGTTTTTGGATTGTACTGTGCTTACCATCAGGCAGAGTGCAGTAATTTTGCCGTGCTACTTTAAAAATAAAGGCGATAAAAAAATGGCATTTTGATAAACTGTAAGTATCAGAATGTAAAAAATTAAGCTAAAATGTTGAAAACCACATTAATTGTTACATTACTCCCATACAAAGGCGGGATGGAATGCTAGTCAATGATATTTTTCTAATTGCTTAAATATTCATATATACCAGGTGACTGTTTAAAGGGTGACACCGTTCAAGCGTGTGATAGTTCATGGTCACATTTAACATATAAAATAATAATATTAAAACAAAATCTAATAAACAACAAAGATAACCTTAGTTAGAGTTTGTTCTAAAACTTTTAAAAGTAGGGGAACGATACTTTTAAATGTAAAAAAATCACACCTAGGTTCAATGAAAAAATGGAAGGGACGCTTTTCAAGGTTAATCATTACGTAACTGCTTATTCCTATATTATTTATTATACTCTTTGCTGCTTATTGTCAGAATGCCGCACGGTCGAACAAAGCGAAGCGGGACGCGGGCTAAGGTGTGGGACGCGGACCGAAGTGTGCAGCACGTCGTGATTCACCGCGTCGTTATTTATTACACCAGTACGTTTTTGCGTTAATCATCTGATGTTGAGTGGATATCAGTTTTGCGTTTCTCGAGATAATTAGGTCAAATATCAAGCACCTATTTTTTTAATTTATTTAGAACCAAAAGCGACTACCCAGTATTCCATGTGAATATTGCGACTAACCATTCAGCCTGTATACTGGTAGGTTTGCACCATGGTTTAATTGTAAGCCGTTATTTATTCTTGTTATGGATACGTTAACATCCGAAATACAAAAAAAAGGCTTCTTAGTGTATGCTGATGGTATTCTTGGAGAAAATGTGCCGAGGTCCAGAATTAGCTTAAAGGAAACGGCGAAAACAGCCGGATTTTTATTTTGCGATTTCCGTGATCGTTCCTATTTTTGTCATATAGCCTTATTTTACCAGTCTGCTCCAATTTTCGGAAGCTCGGCTCATTGGTCCAAAACGGCGGTGGCATATACAAGGACGTGAGAAATGCAGAGCAAGTACCGGGTTTTCTTGTGTATTTGAATACTGTGCCAGCCTTGAAATAAAAAACGCCCTATACATATTTAAAATAAAATAAAACTAAACCTTATCTCAAACCTACATAGCTTAATCTGGATACGAATATTAAGCTTCATTTGTTCTAGATTTAATATTACTTTTGAAATGTGGTTGGTGTTTCATTATTAAATGCACATTTAGTTTGTATGATTTTGGCGACACCGATCCCACACATTGATACACGATGACCGCTACCTCTTATCTCCTTGTTCCTTCGAGTAAAACTCTCAGTATATATACCGTATTCATCGAACGCTGAGACAAAATGTAAACAAACCATTAAAAAGGTTCTTTTTGGGTCACGATTGCTACTAATAAAATGTAAAATAAAAATAAATAGTATTTGCCGGAATGTTTATAAAAAAAATCAGCACTGTACTGTCAGACGAAAAATATTGAAATCAATGTACGCAAACTATTAAAAGTATTAAAATTGCTTTAAACAATTTTTAAACATTTTCGATGGTGGTAGAGCCACGCTGAAACTATTATTGATTTCAGCATGAATGGGTCGGCTCGCCCGGGGTAGTACCACCCTCTCATAGAAAACCGACGTGAAGTAACAGTGCTTGCATTGTTGCGTTTCGCTCGGTCAGTGAGAGCGCCGGAGACCCATCTCCCCTCCCCTCTCCTCTCTCCTCTCCCTTTCCCTCCCCTAACCTTTCCCTCCGAAAGATGGCAACGCACTTGCGACTCCTCTGGGGTTGTTAGTGTCCATGGATGGTGGTGATCACTTAACAGCAGGTGACCCACATTCCATGATTTTAACCACGAAAACGTAAATAATAACAGAAAACTATAAGAACATACAACAACAATAAATAACTAACAAAGCTTAATATATCAAAACACACTAAAAACCTATAATAACAAGAATATTTAATAAAATGTAGTGAAAACAATGCACAACCATGTCAACAACAATGGCGAATAAAAATGGCGGATATAATCCGACTAAACACAAAAAGTGATATTTCACTGTCAAAAGTATGCGTCAATGGTACATTATAATTTAGTAGTGTTGCAAAGTAATCGATATTTAACAATTAGTACTTTTGTAGGTCTTTTATGGGTAACGATTACACTGATAAACTGAAAATATGTTTAAAAATTGTTTAAAGCAATTTTAATACTTTTAATAGTTTGCGTACATTGATTTCAATATTTTTCGTCTGACAGTACAGTGCTGATTTTTTTTAT